>JAPPVO010000016.1:80172670-80228769 GCA_030407325.1 Camellia japonica | reverse complement strand
TGAAGCGAGTGTGATGGATACACTATATGAAGCACAGTGTGATGGATACACTAGGTGAGTGTGTGATAGACACACAAAGCGAACGTGTGATAGTGATAGATACAAAGTGAAGCGAGTGTGATGGATACACTAAAGGTGAACACAAAGTGTGATAGATGCACTTAGTGAACAAGTATGATTGATATACTGAAGGTGAACACGAAGTGTGATATGAGCACTTGGTGAACAAGTATGATAGATATACTGAAGGTGAACACGAAGTGGATAGATGCACTTAGTGAACAAGTATGATGGATATACTAAAGGTGAATACGAAATGTGATAGATGCACTAAGTGAACAGAGTGTGATTGATACACTAAAGGCGAACACAAAGTATGATAGATGCACTATGTGAACAGGTGTGATTGATACACTAAAAGCGAAACAAAGTGTGATAGATGCACTAAGTGAACAAGTGTGATGGATACACTAAAAGTGAACACAAAGTGTGATAGATGCACTAAGTGAACAAAGTGTGATTGATACACTAAAAGTGAACACAAGTGTGATAGATGCACTATGTGAACAGAGTATGATAGATATACTGAATGTGAACAGAAGTGTGATAGATGCACTTAGTGAACAAGTATGATTGATATACTAAAGGTGAACACGAAGTGTGATAGAAGCACTTAGTGAACAAGTATGATTGATATACTAAACGGTGAACACGAAGTGTGATAGATGCACTTAGTGAACAAAGTGTGATTGATACACTAAAGGTGATGATGTGAATATGTGCATGATAGATACAACAAAATGAGGATGTGTGTGATAGCTAACAAAAATGAGTGAAGTGTGATTGATACACTAAAGTGAAGAGAGTGTGATTGATACACAAAATGAGAATGTGTGTGATTGATACACTAAGCGAGCATTGTTGATTGATACACAAAGTAGGCATAGTGTGATAGATACAAAGCGAGTGTGTGTGATTGATACACAATATGAACAAAGTGTGATTGATACACTAAATGAATGATCTTAAACGGAACTTCTTTGAATGAACGTACATACAATATCGTGCATGACTGAGAAAGAAACTTGATAGGTACAATGCATTACAATGCATGATGCTTACGGAAAGCAATAAATGGAATGGACAAAGCGGCGCTTTAGAAAGCACCTCATGAGGTGAGTGGCGGTGAACCGCTCTTCTCCGACGGGGATCTCCCTTGTGCTCTTCAAACACTTTACCTTCAACTCACAGTACAAAGGCTCTGGAATGCTGGCAAGGGTTCTACACGTAGAACATTTGGATGCTACCTTTCTTCATGATCATTTTCACAACTTTTCCTATTCTCCAACGGGGTGACAGACTAGGTTGGTTCAGTATCCATAATTGAGGTGCATACACGCTATCGCAACCTATGGGGCTTCCACACAGATTTCAAGCCGAGGATCACCCCTGGGTATTTAAACCAGACTTTAGTCTCGAAATCCCGAACCTTTGAGTTCTAGGCCACGGCCATTCGAACTCTAGTTCCACCATCGCAGGTTGGTCTCTTAGGAACTCATTGCGAACACAGCCAAGATGACCCTGGCAAGGAACTGGTACTCAGAGAGAGCATTTCTGATTGCCATTCTGGCTTGAGGCAGACTTGATCTTGAGCTTGAGGTAGAGGCATACTCATACTTCGGAGCATTGACAAGGCCTGACAAGGTGCATACGGAATGCGATCTCGGAGCTTACTGAAGTTGGAACAAACTCAGATGCCTGACATTTTCCTCTTTTGCTTTTGCTTTGCAGTCCGGAACCATTATAGCTTCAGATAGGTCTTGGTTCCACTGTTCTCACATGACCTGGGTTGAACCCTGCGGTTTTATGAAAGAACAAATTCTGTTTTGCACAAATGTGGAGAACGGCACGACACTCGGAGCACAAAACGATTTTATTTTTGAAATTGAGAGATGAGTTTTCGACCAGGTATTGAGCCTACGACTGAACACAGCAAAACGACTCAACAAGGAAATAAAAGGCACACAACCTAGACACTCGAGTAACACTCGAAACGACTCAAAACAAGAATCGAGATAAAACAAAAAGACACGACACTCAGACGTGCACAGGGAGCTTGTTTCACCGGTAGTGTTTCCCACCCTTTCTCATTTGTGATTCTCACATCACTCTGGCACTCAATCTCTTGTTTTCTGAAAAAGCCCTTTTCTCACTTTTTCTCTCATCGCACATCTCTCTATTCTTCAATCTCTCATTTTTTTTTATCCCTCCCCTGGGTGGTTGATGGATAAACAGGAAGTTGCGGGCTCTTGCCCCTAGCATGCTGCTAGATTCTCTTTCTTCCGTTCACAGCTAGTAAATTCCTCCCATAGAAGGGTTGCGCTACAACTGGGTGTGTAGCAAATCTGCAGCTAACATCGGTTGATGATGCTTTGCTGGGGAGTTTGGACGTGATAAGATCTGTCCAGATGATGGAGTGGAATATCTTGCCCCATTCCAGTTCGTGCTTCGCACTTGGCTTGATACCTCGTTGCTTGGCGGTGGTGAGAGAGCTTTCAGCCCTTTGTTGTGCCCTTTTCTGGCGAATACGGTGCCCTTTCCGGCAAAGAGTGCCTTTCTAGCAAGTATTTGACAAAGGGGAAAAGACAGAACACCTGACTCAACTGTGCCCTAGTTCATTATTTTGACCATTTTTTGTTTGATTTTTCTACCTAAACAATTTGACCAATATGAGAGTTAGACTAACACGCTTGTTCAATTTTGATTTGAAATCATTCAAGTCAGGCCATGAGCACTGAAAATTTTCCTTTTTTGGGTCCAAGAAAAATGGTCCAGTTTCGGAAAATAATTTTCGAGAAAATTAGTCAACCTTAGTAAAAATTCTCAAAACTATTTTTGCAAACGACCACTTGCTCAACGAGCATGAAACCTACTCCTGAGATGCACAACCTCAGATCTGAAGGAAAATTGCCCCTTGCTTGAAGAGAGCTGCATGGCAACGGAAAGTTGCCCCTTGTTTGAACGGCACCGCGGCGCATTGAATGGCAATAGAAAGTTGCCCCTTGTTTGAATGGCACCGCAACGCATTGTAGTCAGTCCTTGGAGCGATGATTACAACCGAACTCTCGGATACAGAGAAGGCAAAGATGATAAAAAACCATTACATGGACACAATCGAATTTGAAGTGTTTTACGGCTGGACTTTAGAATGAAGTTGCCTACGTATCCCAAAGATGGGAATCAAGCCTTACGTAGTTCGGCGTTAAGGTACACTCGTGTATTAACCCTCACTTTTTGCGCTCTAACTTTTGCCAAGGCCGCCCATTGCGGGTTTTCAACCTTGCGAGCTATGTTTTTCTTCTTTTCAATTCCTTTTGTTCTTTTCTTTTCTCTTCATTTCTTTTTTTGATTTTCTTTTTTGTTCTTTTCTTTGCATTTTCTTTTTTTTTTTTTTTCTTCTTTTTTTTTCTTCTTTTTTTTTCTTTCTTTTACTCTAACTTTGCCTGGGTCGCCCTTCCGGGTTTTGGCCCAGCGAGCCTCTCAAGGGTAAAAGTGTAGCTTGTCCATGTCAAATGGTTTTGAGATCCTGAAGTCATCTGAATCTAGGAGAATGGCTGCTGTTTGCTGACGATGCAGGAGTTCATCCAATGGTGGTTGAATTGCCCCTAGTGTTGTGGTTCGGAACTCAGTTTTTCTTCACCAATACTTCCTTCTTTCCTCCCTCTGGGATTTGGCATTCTTGCCGACCTTCTTTGATTTGTGGAATGATCCATCTTCGGCTCTTCGAGCACATTTGAAATTCTTTGCCCCTAGTTCCAGGGGTGCTTCTGATCTAGCTTTGCAAGCTTCTTTTGATGACACCTGATCTTCTTGATCTGACTTTCTTGCCTCTTGTTCGAGGGCTGCTTTGAGTCTGGCCACACAGGCCTCACGTTGTAGTTGACCATTGAACATTTTGAATTCAAGTTCAAGGTTCGAAAGTGAGGGGTTGAGTCTCGGGGCTGAGAGCGATCCTAAGCTGTACAATCTCAAGAGCGATTCCACACATGTCTTCGCAGGACCGGCAAACACTTTTTTGAAAGTTTTTAAGAAAGCGACAAATCGCTCGCGCTGAAGACAGTGTAGAACCAATCTGGATCAAAGCTAGGGTCTTCTCAGTACTCACTAAACAAGCATGAATTTCATTCATTAAGGGCGTAGCATGCCTCTCTTTCTCTCAATTGATCAAATTTTGCAAATCCCGAGGAATTCCTTCCTCTTCGTTTTCACTGCAGTGTTCAAAAGTTTTGAAAAACTTAGGTCATTACAATGACTTCAAGGCACAGAAAGACAGAGTCCTTAGTCAAATACTGTCATCTCCTTCAGAACTTCCAGTATAACTGGCACAAGGCAGAAGCAAATGCGAGAGCGTAAAATCACTGCTGTTTCATTCAAAACTGCTGGCACAACTGGCTCCCTGGCAGAAACAGACTCAAAACAAAACGAAACGACAAACGCAAAAAAAAATGGTGACGCCCGAGGTAACACCCCCGGAATCACCCGACTCCTATACAACAGGACTGACTCGATATAACAAGACAGACCCGAAACAAAAAGACTGACTCAAAATGGACTCAAAACAACCAGACTGACCCAATACCCAAGTCAGAAAGCACAAAAACCAGCATTCACAAATGCTCAAAACAGTGCGTGTCATACGCCATATCTGGAGTAAATCGAGTGCCATCTGCAGGTGGTTCATCCCCCGATCACATAGTCACATTATCCCCCACAGGTTCACTGGTCGAGTGCCGATAGACTTTGCTGGACTGGCGCGGGGATGACCCTGTTGTCAAACAGATCTTGTACATCATGGCGCAGATAAAAACAACTGTCAGTGTCATGACCGGTTTGTTGATGGTACGCACAGTACCTAGTATGGTCATGCTTTGGAGGGAGAGGATCAGGTAAAGGTCGTTGATCCAATGGTTTCAGATGTCCTTTCCGGATTAAGACCTCTAGAGCCTTTGACAAAGGCATATAGAGTGGGGTGAAAACCCTCTTGACTCGGGGTGGATATTTGGGCCGTCTATGGGCTACTTCCGGACGCACGGTGAATGGGGTAGCCTTTTTTGATGTGGTGGTGGTGACCATGCCCATCAGAAGATCTTGCAGCTGCATCACCACTGGTGGTCGCATTCGAACTGCGGGAAAACACCCGCCTAGGCTGCTCCTTCTCCTGGTCAATAAGGCCTGCTTCATGGCATCTCGATCTGTACTCCCATCTCATGCAAATCTGAAAAGGTAGGGAAGGGGAGCACGATCATTTTCTGCATTAGTTGGGGTTGGAGGTTGCGTACAACCATCCGTATTTGATCCTTATCCGTTGGCCTAATGGTCATCATTGAGGCCTTGGCCCTCCAGCGGGCCCACGAATTCTAAGAAGCTCTCCTTAGGTTCCTGCCTCGTCGTCTCAAGATCACGGTCGTAATCTCGATTTGGGTATTGTATGAATAGTGCGACGAAGGGCCTCGGCCATCTCCTCCCAGCTTCGTTTCACTGAATCCCCCATTTGGCATACCAGATGCCGTAATACCCGACAGGGTCCTGCAAAAAAGGGAGAGCTTCTGTAATCTTGTCAAGCCCATGGGGCGTAGAACATCTGAAAACAAACTCAGGTGGACCATGGGATCTCCTGACCCGTCAAAACGGTCGATGTGAGGCATCTTGAACCTGTCCGGCAGTGTCACAGCTGAGTCAGTGTATCCGTCCTCGATGTCCGGGATGGACTTTACCCCCTGGGATTTTTTGAATAGCTTCTCAAGCTTGCTCAATTTCAGTGCGTAGGGTCTACTTCGAACTCGAAGGGAGAGTCCGGGTGGTTGATAGGTGTATGTGCCTTGGATAATTGAGGTGGAAGCGGGGCGGAGCTAGCCCGTTGGAATGTCTGTGTCCTCCTGAACGGCCTGGACATTCGGCAAAATGTTCTGGGCATTTGGCAGGACATTTGGGTAGTTGGTGTCTGCTGGTAACAGGACCCTGGTGGAGGAGGAACTGGATGTGAGGCCGATGCTCCGGCTTGCTGCTGGAGCGGGTAATTAGCTCGCCTGTTGGGCCATGATTGTGGCTGTTTAGAGAACTCTGCTTGGCGGACAGCGTCCTCCTGCATAGGCTTCATACTTTCTTGCATTTGACGCATCATTGCCTCCATCTCTGACGTGTTCTGCTGATCCATCTAACTGACTGGTATCTATCCCTGCAGTAGAAACTAAGACCTCAGCCTGACTGTTCACTGGTGGAGTGGATAAGGGCCACTGATTTGGTAACTGCTGAACTGGTGATTTGTGCCTGACTGGCCCTTTTACCCTACCTCTGGCAAAGGAACACTGATTGCCCTTGAACTGAATCTCTGACCTGACAAAGTCTATCAGCACAAGTTCGATGAACCTCGGGGGATATCGGAGCCTTCTGAAGCTATGGTTCCAGGACTACCCCTAGCAAAAGAGAAAACAGACAGCACCTCAGCTCAACTTCACCAAAACAGATACGAGTGTAGCAGGATGACTGTGCCCTCTACTGAATTTACCCCCAAAATTCAGCCTCAAATCTGATACCCTCAGGTAAACTGAATCCCAAAATACTGAACTGGTGCCCGCAGGCCTGATGCCCAAACTTGTAAACTGATACATGTATTCCCTGTAGAGACGCACTCTAAAAGCATATAGCAGATAATGAGAGCCAAAAGACCCCTATGTTGGGGTAGGGTTTCCCTGTCCTATTTTGTCAGGAGCTAGGGTTTCATTACGCATGCAGCGGTTTCAAACAACCTATATCGGGTAAGCAACCTGTCCTAGTTTGGAATGGTCACTACGGATTTCGATATGCACTAGGTCGAATGGTCAAAAGGGTGCCCCGGTAAAACCGGGGTTTGTGTTCCCATACTGGCAGAGCCCACAACCGGTCAGCCTTATGGTCATGCCTTGACAAGACAAGCCTCCGACAAACCGTTCAGGAATAGCAGATGGCAAACACGGTGTCCTAGGCGCACCAATGCACATGCAATGCAAAGAAACACATAAGTGTAATCAAAACAAGATATCATGAGTTCGAGTCAAGCTCTCTAAATCCCCAGCAGAGTCGCCAGAAACTGTAGACGTCCCCGAACGCCCTGGGAGGGATGAGTTCCCCGTTCTGTTCATTTTGGGCTCACTACAGTTCAGGACTCAAATGTCACGGTTCTTAATCTAAACCAAAGAGTCCAAATCCGGCAAATCATTTTGAGAAAACAGATTTTTAGAAAAGAAGTGCCAAACATGGACTGCTTTTCCAGATACAGAGTCGCCACCTAAATATTTTATTTTTTTGGGAAATTTAGGAAACCCTGACTTGTTACCTAAGGCCACGTGTCCGTCATCACCAAAGTTGCCTCGGCTCGAGAACTTGGGTACGATTGGGGAAGGTCACTTCGTGAGCACCCCCGCTCGCCCGATCAAAGATCGGCCTCTACTAAACATGATATCGAGTTTTGAAAACCTTATGCATTCTTATTCCGGTTATTAGCCTAGATTTACTATGTGATGCGCACAACATACAAGTATAGACCAGGTCGCCTGAATTGGAACAAAACATTTCATGCTTGTTTTTTTGAAAGATGGTTTGCTACTCGCAAGTAGGCTTTAAAATGCAGATTTTGCCACCCTCAGGTGAGCTTAGAAAACATGGTTTTGCCACTATCTAGTGGGCTTAAAACTCACAGTCAATGCATTGTTCCAATCCAAATAACCCAACCTTCACCCACAGGCATTCAGGCAGATATATCACATAAGCAAATAGCCTCATGGTAAGCATGCTATCGTGGCAGTCACTCACACACATGCAAGGATGCTAAAGCATAAAAACTTACCGAGTACTCCAAGCCAAAACAGAAGCTAATTAGAAATCCATGCATGATCCTAACTATACAGAGATGCCTAATGCAACACATGCAAAAATGCAACTATAGCAGGCTCGGCTATTCTAAACATGGCATATGGAATGCTACAGCTAACATGTATTCAATTTGGAATTGAAATGCAAATGCAGTTAGTATGATGCGCCGAGCCCGGTGCATGCAAAACAGATGAATGAATGCAAACATGCTATCATATGTATGCTAAATTGAAACATGCCCTAATCTAACCATTATAAGCTGGTAAATAAAAGGGAGAAAGACGTGGGGTTGGAAGACATACATCACACTCACGCACACTTATTACAACATTGCCCTCACTCGGAGGGTCCAAATAAATAATATACAGTCTCGAATAAATAATTACAGTCTGAATAAATACGAAATTCTAATTAATTAACAAATTAACTAGGAAAGCAGTAAATTGGCATGCAAGCTAGGGACTGCCTCGACTCCGCTCCGGATGATGCATGTTCGGGTTGCCTTACGCAGAAATCCATTGCGATGCCCCAATTAGCCTCTGTTTACAAGTAAGCCCGGAATATTGCACGAAACTCCAAAAGACTGCCGGTTTCTGATTTGCTGCAACAGAGAGCAAGAAAGGGGCATGGCAATGTATTTTCACATATGTATGCACGGCTACTCTTCAGGAGTGTAGTCCTCGATCCTCGTGCCACCAATCACGCATCTCGATGCATGATGGCCGAGGAGTCGATTTGCATGACTCAATATGGAATGAATGCACATGAAAACATAACAAGGCCTAGGCTCCATCATGGTTAATCCAGAGTGTCGGCGATTGGGGAATTGAGACACGTTCCGTCACTCGGAGTACAAAACGTACCTCGTTTCCCGTGCTCGGGCTAACTCCTATCCCAAACACAATGCAATATGCATGACATGCATGAATGCAACTAAGATACAACCTAACATGCACAATGCTATGAAATGGCATACACGATGCACGAGGTAACATGGCATACACAATGCGCTAACATACAACCTAGCATACACAATGCTATGAAATGAAATGACATACACAATGCATAATGGACTTACACCAACATAAGTGGACCTCAGTCACACTCACATCAGTGGCCATAAGATGGAAATGAGACATTCGAGATACGTGCACACATGTACGCAAACCGAGGACCGACCCTAAGGCACGAATGCCACTCTAACAAGGCATGGCAAGGCATGGAATATGACATACAAACATGCAAATTTCAGCACTAAAATATGATGCTAAACAGCCCCAAAACATGGCAATATGGCAGCCGATGCATGAGATGAACCCCGAAACTCGAAATTAGGCATACGCAATGACTTATAGCTATACAAAGCATGCATTATTTGATCATGAAGTATGAAGACAGAGTCAAGGCAGTCCCAAAACATGAACTTTCTAGTTCAAAGCATGGCCAAAAGATGCTAGCAAGATGGCCTAACATAGCATGCAATTTTTACTATCAAACATGGATTACATGGCAAGTACATGAAGCAAGTGAGCACTCACCAAACCAGAAAAAATCAGTGAACTAGACATGCCAAAATATGTCCAAATACACATGGAAAGGCAGCCAACACACGCACAAATGAGGGGCTCCTTTGGAGGGCATACAAAGGGGTTATTAAGCACATGCAAGATAGACATGAAGCATGACCAAAACAACTCTGGAAATCAAATATGGTAGTCCAAAACTCACCAAATTGGCCCTGAAAAGTAGCTAAGAAGCATGCAAAGAGGGGTCCCTTTGGAAGGCCAAAATGACCACCAAACAAGTCAAGGTGAGGGGGGGTCACCCCCCTCTGATTTGGAGGCTCAAAATAGTGTTACAACTACTGAAAATCTACTGGATTTTAGTGGCTAGAAGGCCAAACAAAGCATGCAATTGGAGCTAAGGTGTAAGGCTCAAAACAAGAGACAATCAAGCATTCAAGGAAGCATGTGACCTCAAATAAGAAAATGCCCTTAATAAAACATGAATATGATGTCAAAACAAGCCTTATTCCAGTTTATAACAAGTCTAAAAAATGAACATAAATAGGGCTAATCTATCATGCAAAAATGGCCCTGAAAGAGAGAATAGAGACAAGGGACAGCATCTGGCCCCAAACAGAGAAGGGACCTTCAACAAAGTTGAAGAGGGGCTCAAAAAAAGACACTTTTCAGTTTATGGAAAGTCTCAAATATGCTCACAAGTAAGGCTACAATATGATGTAAAAATGGCCCTAAAAGAGAGATAGAAAGCAAGAGGCATTAGCTGGCCTCAAACAGTGATGATCCCTTCAACAAAGTTTAAGAGGGGCTCAAAATAAAGTACTTTACAGTTTGGCTCGAAGCCCATAAATTCTTACAAATAGGGCTAACATATCATGCAAGAAATAGCCCTAAAAGAGAGATAAAGAGGCAGGTGGTAGCAGCTAACCTCAAACAGAGGAGAGCCCTTCAACAAAGTTGAAGAGAGGCTCAAAAAAAGGCATTTCACAGTTTATGACCAAGTCCAAAACAGCTCACAAATAAGCCTAAAATATCATGCAAAAATAGGCCTAAAAGAGAGTTTAAACACAAAGGGTGAGGAGGAGACATCAAACAGAGAAAGACCCTTGATCAAACATGGAGATGAGCTCAAAATATGACTATTTAAAGTTTGGGTCGGAGCCCAAAAAAGTAAGCAAAAGGAGCTAAAATATAAAGCAAAATAAGGCAAGAAAGAGGGAAAATGGGACTCACCCTTGTAGAGCCAACCTTCAACAGCTCTTGGACCATGTTTGGGGGCTCTCAACCTCTGGAAATCAGCTTCAAGTTACTGGAATAGAGTGTGGAGGTATGGTGCTATGGGTTGTAGTGTAAAGGGTGCAAGAACCTTAGGGTTTAAAGGGTTTGGAAGAGAGGGAGAGGGAGAGGGAGAGTTGTATGCAAGGCTCAACACCAATTTTGCAACCCTTCAAAATGGGTGTGGGGGTGCTGGTTTTATAGAGGAGGAGTGGAGGAAAAGGGGGAGGGGAAATCAAATTCAAATTTCTCCCCCAAAAGGGGAAATCCCCGGGCAGGGGTCTGGGGGAAAACAGAGGGTACATCTGTAATACACTTGGAGAGGGAAAAATGGCCGGCCAGGTCAAAAGGGCCAAAGTGGTCAGCCAACAGGCAAGGTGGCCGGCCGACCATGTCAAAAGGGGAAAGGTGGCCGGCCACCCCCTAGGATGAAGCCCCAGAAGTTAGCTTTCCAATGCCGCAAACCTTGCATTAAAATTCCTCCTGTGGAAAAAGTTATGCCAGTTTTGGTGAAGCTGCACAGATTCGGTCCAACCGGATTGATCCCCTACTTCAACCAATCATATCTCCCCCGCCCGGAGTTGTCCTTAGAAGATTCTTGAGTGTAAAATGAAGCCCCAGAAGTAAGCTTTCCAACGGTGGTGGCCTCATATCTTAATTCCTTTTGTACAAAGAGTTATGCCCGTTTCGGTGAAGCCGCGCAGATATTTTCCTCCTTCCCGGATTCATGCTGAACCATAATTTGACCAAAAAAGCTATTTTTTTAGAAAAATTGCTGGCCTCCCACCTTCCTACAAGCTTTCTAACAATGAAAATAAGGTCCCTGCCAAAAATGGACCAAGACGGATGCAAAACGAAGGTTCGGGGGCCAAAACACGCAGTTCGGGGCCCCGAAAACAGGCTGTTAGGCACCGGAAGTGGCGTTCGACCACGAAGGTGGTCTCTCGGGCCACAGTGTCCCTCAAAAGGGAGGAAATAAGGTGTGTGCCAAAAACCGGAGCAAACGGAGTTGGTTAAGCGGTCCCGAACCGAGGCACACGGCCGACGGCTCCGAAAACCGAAAACCGAAAACCGAAAACCGGGCTCCATACGGGAAAGATGGCCTACGACCACGAAACATAGCCTACGGCCACTGAGAGATGGTCTACGAGACTTCTCCCTCCCTTCGGGAAGAGAAAACAAAGAAAATAGGGCCTGGTTCGCAAACCGAGGCATGGTATAAAAGAGTCCGGAAGTTCGGAGGCAAGGCTCTCAGCCGAAATTCCGCAACCTCAGAATGAGCACAATATGCAACATCACCAAGCGCTCAATCGGTGACGTCTGAGTCTTAAGGTCGGTCAAAAATGGGGTGTCTACACCCTGCGATTTTGCTTCTTTGAACCCTTCTCTTCTCTTCTCTGTGCCTAACTCATTCCTTTTGATTATTAGAAGTCAAAGGGTTGATATATATATTTAAATATATTTTTTTGGTTTTTTGGCGCTAGAGTTTTTCATTTTGGCGCCTATTTTTTTTCGGTCATAACATTCACGACATGCATTGTGCATCGTAAAAAGGTAATACTTTTAACGACAGGCGCTGTGTGCATTGTGAAAAGTGCAATACTTTTAACGACAGGCGTTGTGTGCGCTATGAAAAGTGTAATACATTTCACGGCTAGCCTATATGTGTTGTGTATAGTTGATGTATTAATGACATGCGACATGCCATATGCATGTCATAGAAAGTTTTATTATTTACGGAAAACATTGCAAGCCATAAAAAAATCATCATCACTACCATTCATGGCCTACACAATAGACACGCCATGGATGACAAATTATTTACGACGTGCAAAAAAAGCAAGGTGTAAAAGTGAGAGACCACGACGTGCATTTATTGTATGTCGTTGATGTAGTGCAGTGAAAACCTAGTTTTGTTGTAGTGCAAGCGCATAATGACCTCCTCCTAGAAGTTTTGCAGATAGTAGAAAACCGCTCGAGCGAAGGTCACCCCACTCCTAAAAGTTTCGCAGACCTGTAAAAATACTAGAAGATCTTAAAGACCACTCGAGTGACCAAAGCACCACTCAAGAGAATAAGAAAGGAAATGGACAACGACTCTTTTGAAGAACTTACTCCTAACCTGTTTCAAACACAACCAACAACTCCAAACAACCAAACTCAACTAACAACAAGATGAAAATGGTATAAACAACAATTAAAGATATGAAATTTTGGATCTAAGAACATGAAAAGTATTGGTCTAAATTGGAACCGTCGTAAGTCAAATCAAACTTTACACTAATTTGAATATAACCTAATCATTAAAGCATTATTTTAGGAGGTGTTTAATAACTTGACCTAACATTTAAAACTAAATGTATTAAGTAATAATCAATTAAGCTCGTTTGATAAGTATAACCGATATCACTTAAAAATTTAAATGCTTTTTAAAATGTAGGCCAAAACTTACGAAAATTTGAAGTCAAACGAAACTTTTTTGATTGAATTTATAAATACTAAATATAAGTATCGATATACACTATTATAAACTTTCTACTACCACCACTACCACTACCACCACACTATTATAAACTTTCTACTACCACCACTACCACTACCACCACCATCATGCCATTGCCACCACCACCACTTCTACCACCACCACTACCACCATCACTATCGCTACCACCATCATCATGTTATCGCCACCATTACCACAACCATTACCACCATGCCATCGCCACCACCACTACTACCACCACTACTACCACCACCTTCATCACCATTGTCACGATTGCCATAAAACACCATCATCATTTTTCAATCACTACACCACCATCACCATCAATGCTACCATACCACCATGAACGCTGCTGCACCACCACTACTATGCCACAATCACCACCACCATCAATGCTACCGCTACCACCACTAACCACCATCAACACTACCATCACCACCGCTACCACTACTACTACCACCACTATCATACCATCACCACCATAACTACCGCCACTGTAGCTTGATTTTTCGTGCTCCTTTCGAATATGACTAGCCCTATAGTTCAGAGTCCCGTGGTTTTGAATCTGATTTCACAAGTGCAATGTGAAATAGATAAACACAAAAGAGTCCAAATCTGGTAAATCTTTTGGAAAATTGATTTTGAATCAAAATGCCAAAAACGGACAGCTTTGTCAGATACAGAGTCGCCACCTAAATATTTTATTTTGGAAAATTTAGAAAATCCAGGACTCGTGCCAAAGGCCACTTATCCATCATCACGAGAACTTAGGTACGAGAGAGGAAGGTCATGAAGTGAGCACCCCACTCGCCTGATCAAAGATCGGCCTCTACTAATCATGATGTGATTCTTATTTACGTTATATGCTCTTGTTCCGATTATTAGGCTAGTATTACTATGTGTTGCACACAAGTATATACTAATTTGCAAAAATTGAAATGCTTTGATTTCCTGTTTGTTTTGAAAATTGTTTAAATATATACCACTTAAAAAAGTGATCTCATATGCACATTTGATAAAATTATCCCAATTTAAGCAATTAGCCTTCATCCATAGGCATTCAAGCAAGTATAGCAATTAAGCACATAGCTTCATGGCAAGCATGCTAGACATGGCAACAATCACACAAATACGATATGCTAAAACAATAAGTGCTCACCTAGTACTCTGAGGCAAACCAAAACAAGCAAAATAATTAGAAAACATGCATGATCCTAATTAATGCAATATGACTAATGCAACACATGTAAGATGCAATTAATAGGCTCAGCTACTAATATATCATGTGAATCAATTTGATAGCATGCATTTTAAACATGTATTCAACGAAGTATTAAAACGACAATGCTTGTTAGAATGATGAGCCGAACCTCGATGCATGCAAGACAAGTGGATGCAAATCATGGGATATGCTACATGAAACATGATGTTCTATACTATCCATCGTAAGCAGATAAATAAAAGAGAGAAAGACGTGGGGTTGGAAGGCATACACATTATTACAAGTTTCCCCTCGCGCATGAGGGTTTGAACGAATGTCCTAGCTAAGCTATTTACTAATTATTACAAACCAAATGAATAAATTAGCTAAACTGCTTAACAAATTATTACAACAACGAATTAACTAACTACTCTAGCTAATTAAATAAGTACAACAAAAAACTAACTAGCTATTCTAACTAATTAGTAAAAATCAACTAATTAAACTAATTAATTACATTACAGAATTAATTAACTAAGTAATTAATTACAAGCTCACTAACAACATAATACTATTAACAACATAAATCTAACGGGTCTCGAGAATTGAGGGATGGTTTATGCATGGATTTGGATTTCCACCTGAAAATGCTCTCCGTTTTGCTACCAGAATGCTATTGTTGCACAGTTAGAAAATTGCACTGTTTTTCTACGTCAACCTATGCTCTGCTGGAAAAAGGGCACTGCCTACCTGGAAAAAGTGGCCGGCAACCCAGAAGTAGTGGCCGGCCGGCCGCTGATGTTGTTTATTTCCTATTGCAATAGAGACCAAACGGAGCACAAACAGAGCATTCTCAAGGGATGTTTGTCCACCCTGTCTCTCATTATCATCAAATAGCTCAAAGGAGGGGTATGCTTGATTCGCAAACCATCAATTAGTGCAATTTCATTGGATGATGACTTATGAACCAAGGGGTACAATTTTGATAAATGCACAATAAAAGACTCTCAAAACCTCCTCCCTATCATGGATTGATCAAGGGAAGTGGTTGATCTTGAAACTTGAACCATTTTCATCATTAGTTAGTCTGAAATGCTTCAAGACTCAACGGGTTCAATTAACGTCTGATTGAACCCTAAACCATTTTATTTATCTTGCTCAATTTTATTCCAATTTATTACCTCTTTTAAATTACCTTCCATTCCTTAGTCATTTTAGTCCAATAATGAGCTTTAAGTCCACTAATGGAAGGAAATGTCAAACAAAGGGTTGTTTTGGGCATGAGAGATATGTCATGCCGTTGGTAATGAACCTCCGAAGAGATTAAACCATTAAGCACAATGATCTTAATCTCAAGCTTAAACAATCAATCGGTTGAAACAACTCTCAAAACAAATAAAATGCCAAGAAAAGAGGAGGTTGCAGAGATGATTAGAGGTGAACACAAGTATGGAAAGCAAGAAATAAATGATATCAACTCAAATAGGTTGGTGGCTAAGGCCTAAACTACCAAACCTATGAGGACCATTACACTACAAGCATACAATACAAAGCATAAATGAAACTAACTCTTAAAAATAGTCCTAATTTACACTAAAATAGTGCTAGAATTAACATGGAAAAGCTTGAAAAAGTTAGCTACAGTATTGAGGAATTTAAGCTAGTAAGCAAGCACAAGAAGAGGAGGCTAATCCCTTCATTTTTGGGACTTCAAAACTACATTTTTAGCCTCTGAAAACCTCTGAAAATAAGTGGTAAAAAGCTCAAAAAAAGTTGATGAAGAGATAGGAAACACAAGGGCAAAAGCTTAGGAGACAAGGTTCAAACAAAGGTGATTAACCCCTCCACCTTTGGTAGTTTTAAACCACAAGTTTCAACCCATAAAAATAGTGTAAAAACAGTTCAAAATCAGCAAGAAAAGATAGATAATAAGTAGTGTAAAGATGCTTAAAATTATACCTCTTGAAGCAAGGCAACTCTTTTGTTAACAAACCCCCAAGTTCTCACTCTCAAGGGCTGAAATTTGGACTCAATAATCTCAGCAAGGAGAGCTTGAATATTGGTTTAGGAAGTGTTTGGGTAAGGTGTGTGTGTTTCAAGATAGAGATAGAGAGAAAATTTCAAGTTTTGGTCCTTAAGGAATTTTTTGTAACCTTAAAACATGAGGGAAGGCCTTGTATTTATAGAAAAACGACCTTTTAGGTCGAAAATATCTACATAGGAATAACTGGAGCTTTTGGGGGACAGTTGGCAACAAATATTTGCATTTTACACAAGTGGCCGGCAGGCCACTATTAGTGGGTCGGTCACAAAAATCTATTTCCAGGCCCGACTTCAAACGGGCATATCTCCTTCATCTGGACTCGGTTTCAGGTCATTCTTGAGTCTAAATTGAAGCCCTGAAAGTCTACTTTCCAATGGTAGCGGCCTCACATATAAATTCTAAGTGTACAAAGAGATATGCCTATTTTAGTGAAGGCTGCTCATTTCTATCCTAACAGATTGATGCCGAACTTTTTCCCCAACTAGTTTTCTTCCATCCCCTTCTATTTTCTTCATCTCCAAACCTATAAATAAGATGTTTTACTGATTTCTCAAAAGTTCACCTCCCTTTCATTTATTTCCACTTTGTCCTTACTCGGTTAATGAAAAGTGCAATATTTTAAACAAAATGCAAGCCTCGGAACATCGTAGAAACATTTGGAAAAATATTTTGAAAAAGTGGGTTTTAAGGTCTAAAATAGTTTTGGTCCAAATAGTTTTGGTCAAAAATGGCGTGTAAGGTTGGAATTTAGAAGCTTTTTTTGCTGAAGAAATTGAATGTTTATACAGCATAACTTTCATCATCGAGTGGTCAACTTGAGATGCTCAAGTCTTAAAGACGGTCAAAAATGGGGTGTCTACAGTTGTCCCTCTTTGACAGAGCTCGAAGTCATGAAATGACGTGAGTGAATGTCAAAGCCCGAAGACAACCCATTTTGACAAGGCCGTAAGACTTGGGCAAACAAACAAGATGCAGATGCAGTTGGTTCAACCCGAGGGTTTCCTACGTATCCTATTGCAAAGAATCAAACTAATGTAGTTCAGGGGCAAAAGGCAAATAATACACAGTGCAATGCAATAATATAATCAAACCACAAGCAGTGCAAAACACACGAATATGTTTTAATACACAGTGCAATGCAAATCAAACTACGTTTTATATAGAAAAGAAGTGTAGGCATGAGCCAAATAAAGCCTAACACAGGCTAAGTGCCAACATCCTCAATACTAGCCTCAGCGCAACATGGATGCTTACACATAACAGAATCATGTTTCAACGTGAAAGGGGTGCGAGCGCATACAAAACTATGTTTTTTGTAGAAAGGGAACAAGTAATTGGGTGGTATGATATAAGTGAGGAATAATCTACTGAGGAAAGATAATGATCCTAAATGCTAAATGCAACAAGACAAAGTACAATGCAATGGATGCAATGGATAAGGGGCACAAGCCAAACCACATCTTACCTAGAAAGGGCATGGACACAAAACAGACCACGTCTAACACAGAAAAGGTGTTGACACCCTCAATACTGGCCTCACCGCAGCATGGGTACTTACACATGACAGAACCATATTTCAACGAGGAAAAAGGTATGGGCACATGCCAAACTAAACTTAACATGGAAAGGATGTAGACAATAAAATGATATGATGTAATGAATGTAATGGATAGTGCAATAGATGCATGTGATAAATTCTATATGCAATGCGATAGACGTAATAGATAATAAAATGCAATGTAGTAGCTAGGAAGTGAAAGTACCTTACAGGGGCAATTGGCGATGACTCACCTTATGTTGCTGTGGATCTTCCTCTTCTTCTTGGTTTATCTTCAAGGTGCACAAAACAGTGCGATGCAAGGTGCACAAGACAGTATGAGTAAGGGTGCACAAGACAGTGTGATGTAAGTGCACAAGACAGTACGATATGGATGAATGCACAGGATAGCGCAATGCAGGTGCACAAGACAGTACGAGTGAGGGGAATGCATGAAATAGATGCAAATGCACAAGACAGTGCGATACGGGGTGCACAAGATAGTGCGATGCAAGTGCATAAGACAGTGCGAGGTGGGTGCACAAGACAGTGCGATGCAAGTGAATGCACAAGATAGTCTTGTGGAAGGTGCGATGTAGGTTAAATGCACAAAACAGTGCGATGTAGGTGCACAAGACAGTGCGATGCAAGTGAATGCACAAGATAGTGCGATGCAAGGTGCACAAAATAGTGCAATACAGGGTAGAATGCACAAGATAGTGCGATACAAAGTGCCCAGGATAGTGCGATACAGGGTGCACAAAACAGTTCGATGCAAGATGAATGGTATGCAGAGGGAACTGAGCAGTATTTAGAGTAATGTATCATGTACCTTATGAAATGAGTGCAGGGCAACTTGCCACAACTCATTGAAATGTAACACAAAGGGATGCAACTCGACAAAACTCTGTTAAGTGCATAACAAAGTCAAGAATAAGAGCAACCAATCACCCAGTTCAATTCAACCAGAGTGTATAAGCATGCAGGCATAATCCAAAGCACATGTATTAATTAGAGGGAATATGGCAATCCTAAGAGAGTTTTGAAATGGTCGGAGACAACTTTTGAAAGCTGAATCATATCAGAATCATCATAGAGGTGAGCCCACCCTAATCCAAGGAAAAGTGCCTAACAAAAGGCTTTGAGCGGATGGAGAGAAAGGTTGGGTTTATGCCCTTTGTTCAATTGATGACCCGATCAGATGCACTAAAAATTGTCCCTAGTGTCCAGTCACTAGCCACTGGTTGGGTTCATGCCCCTTGTTCATGGATGGCCCGGTCAGATGTACTGAAAATTGCCCCTACTGTCTAGTCATTAGCCACTTTTTTTAATACTATGCATTCATGTGTAAGGGGGATCATCAGACCCTGGACTAGTTGCCAACTAATCAGACTCATGCTTCTCTTCTGACATACTGAGAACTTACTCCAGTCCCCTCCAAAGCAGTGATGGATTTCTCATATACACTTTGCAATGATCATGAATGTGATGCCCCTTGTATGGGCACTCTCAGTTTGCTTATGAATTCCACACATGGACTTGTTTTCGAGTGTGCAGCTAACATTCGTGTATGAAATTTTGACTATGCCACTCTATTGAACTTAAGCGACAGACATGCTATGGTGACTCGATGGAGAGCGCTTTTGAGCGACATACATGCTATGGTGACTCGATGAATAGCGACATGCTATGGTGACTTGATACAGTGCGTAAACTGAGACAAACATCAGGCATGACACAACAAAACTTACAACTGATTCAAAAGTAGAAAAAGACTCAAGGTAACTGATCATTCATAGTGCCCCTAGTAATACTTATGTTCCCTTCAAAACTCAATTTCGATTCCCTTTTTGCTTAAGATAGAGATTCTACTGATAAGTTCAAGTATTGAAAATTACTCCACTTGTTGATTTAAGCTAGTTCTTTCTTACCCAACACAAGCATGTGATACGCACATCAGTCGGTGTAGCTCATGGATTGATGTGAAGGTGTCGACGTGATTTGGGCAAGATGATCGGGTTGAGATGAATAAGTTGGATATGATTGAGACCGAACTTCAGGATGAAGTTGTTTACGTATCCCAAGAATGGGAATCAGATCAACGTAGTTCATAGCTAAGGTTCACTCGGGTTTTGACACTCTCCTTTTACGGTCTAACTTTTGCCAAAGTTGCCACTTTGGGGTTTTCAACCTTGCGAGCTCTATTTGTTTGATTTCTCATTTTTTATGCTCTAATTTTTGCCTAGGTTGCCCTTTCAGGTTTTCGGCCTAGCGAGCCTCTCAAGGATAACGTTACAACACTTGTGGCGAATTTGATCAATAGTCATCCTTGCCCTAACACTAGAACTGGCTTCACCTTGATTTGAGCTTGGTTCTCTATTCTTTTATGCATGTCTTTGTTCTTTCTTTTGCTCCATTCTGAAAGTTGGCTCTTCTCGCAATGTGGTACCTTCTTGCATTGACTTCCCCAATTTCAAACAGAAGTTCCCTTCCTCACAGTTGATTGGATTTCATTCCGATGGATGCCCCTGGCTTGATGATTAACTTTTTTTCCTTTTTTTTCTTTTCTTTTCTTTTTTCTTTTTTCTTTCTCTGTTTTTTTTTTTTTCTTTTTTCTTTCTTTCTTCCTTTTTTTAGGTTTCTTTTATCCTTTTCTCTTTGAAATAAGCAAAACACTAGGGGAGAAATTCTATGATTTGTGAGGTCTGAAAGCCGCCTTGTACTTGTAGGTCTGAAAGCCGCCTTGTGCTTGCCAAACTGATCGCCTAGTGGTGAAGAGAATCCCCAAGACAATGTAGAACACCACGCACAATTCTGAACCTGTCTTCGCAAGTTTTGCAAAAGAAACAGTTTAAATTCTTGAAACATGAAGGACTTTGCACCGGTAAGTCAGAATTCTCTCAAACCATTCGGGGGATCCTTCTCAACACTCGAGCTTATTAACAGAATCCCATTCAAAAACAAATTCAAAGCTTTTTCTATTTGTAAAAGGTCCACATGCATCACTATAGGCACAATAAAATGATTAGAAACTTGACTTCCACTTTCTTATAAAGATGAAGACCTAAGGGTACACAAGAGCGATTCAAAGGAAAAGACTCAACTGACACAACAACGCAAGAAAAGGCAAAGAAAATAACACTCACAACACGGCTATTTGTAGGACACAACTCAAAACAAAATAAGCATTTCTGAGACAAAAGAGGGTTTCCCTTCTCCAAGTCCATCTGTAGAATTTCAAAAACAACTTCAAGTAGCCCTCGGAAAGGTCCACACTTGCCTTTAATTCAGCAATACACATCCATACCTAGAAGGATTGATTTCCAACTTTCAAATCGGGTCCCACAGATTGAATCTCACAATTACGTTGTCCCCACACATCTTCTTGACCGAAACAATTACTTTTTCACACCATGCCCCTACTTCAGAAGGTCATTCCCAAGTGCTTTCGATAATTACCCTAGCTGAGACTAGATTCATTATTCCAACCACTAGTGCTGGCATCACTGCTTCATCAAGCCTGAACTCACCAAGATCGAGTAAACTTTCCATCTCTTCAAAGATTTTGTTCCTTTTACTCAGATTGGAATCAGAAGATTCAGTAATGAACACAATGGGTTCGGGCTCATTGGCGGGTATGATGTGTTGGCTAGAGTAATGGTTGGTTATGGGCAAGTCGTGGGTGGGTTTTATGTTATGAAGTGGCAATCTATTGCGGTCAAAGAGAGGGTTATTGACAGCTTTGGGATTTTCAGGTGGGGTGATGACCTTTTTGTCAATTAGGTCTTGAATTTCATGGCGAAGGCGAAAGCAACTGTTAGTATGGTGACTGTACTATTGATGGAATGCACAATATTGGGTAGAGTCATGTTTAGGTGGGAGAGGGTTAGAGAGAGGTCGAGGATTAAGCAGTTTGGGATACCCTTTCTCTACCAGTACCTTCAATGCACATGTTAGGCTCATATGGAGTTGGGCGAAGGTTTATTTTTTGGAGCAGGAAGCATGAGGTTTAGAAACATTGGCAAATGGGTTGGCGGGTGTTGGTCGGGTATTCATGGGCTTGGGACTGGAATCAAGATGGTGTTTCTGGTAAAGTATCCCTTTTCATTGTTTGCCACCTGATTCAAAATGCTCTCATCCTGAGCGACAAAAGTGTCATCCACAGTCTTTGCAACAACTTCAAGCACTTGCTACTTGTTCAATCCTTTGACCTTCAAAGTCTTAATAGCCCATCGAAGTTGTGCATAGGAATCAATACTTGTCCCGGTCTTGTTCTTGCCAGTTGTTTTAGCCCTATCAAAGAGTCAGACGGCTATATCTAGGCAGGGCCTGTTTGCTTTTGATTGACCCATTCCACCTTTAGTTTGTCCCAAGATTGGAGAATCCTTTGATGGGGTTGAAACCCCAAAGGTTAAATCTGCCACCGTTCCTTGAAGTTCTTCAATGATTCTCAACATCTCAGCAGTAGTAGGTTCGGCCATTTGGCGCTCTTGATGTGTTCAAACTGGAGTGGGTGCATCCATCATGCACAAATTAGTGCTTTCTGGAATGAACACCTTAGGTTTGGGTAAATGGCCTGGGGTGATGTATATGCTGGGGTTGAAGGTAGGAAGTAGTGTATGGATGGGGTTAAAGTGGGTAGGAGATACTTGGTAATGGATGGGAAGTGGGTTGGTAGTAACATTGGGTTCTTTAGCTAGAGCTATTGTCTGGCTGTCGATGAGATTCTGAACCTCATAATGAAGGCCGTAGCAATGATTAGTACCATGACCGCGTTGCTGATGGTATGCATAGTATTTGGTGGGGTTATGTCTAGTAGGGAGTGGGTTAGGAAGAGGTTGGGGATTAAGGGCTTTGAGATGCCTTTTTTCTATCATGACTTTTAGTGTGCTGGTTAGGCTCATATAGGGGGGGTGAAAGTTCTGCCTTTAGCTTGGGTTGGGCTAGCTGTTTGTGGGTTGGTATTGGCAAAAGGGTCAGCAGTGGTGACGGTATTGATTTTAGTGGGTTTGGGAATAGTGCTACTACTAGCATTGGTATTCCCAGAAAACACCCTCCTTATTGGTTCGCTTGCTCTAGGAATAATCCCTCGGTTAAATGCACTCTCAATCTAAACCCCTAATTCATGCAAATTTTTGAAAGTGAATAGTGGAGAGACTATTAACTTTTGTAACATATCAGGCTCAAGGTTCTGCACCACTATCCGCACTTGGTTCCTCTCAGAAGGCCGATTTGTCATTTGTGCTGCCTTTGCTCTCCACCTTGCAAAAAATTCCACAAAAGGTTCTTCAGGATTCTAGTGGGTTGCTTCAAGCTTTTAGGTGGTCATTTCAATTTGGGTATTGTAAAAATACTGATTGACAAATGCCTCAGCCAAATCTTTCCAGTTCTGCTTCACGTTATCCTCCAACTTGGCGTACCAAGTGGCTGCTATACCTAACATGGTTCTTTCATACAGAGAGAGTTTGTGGGGCTTAGTTAGAACCATCGGTTTCAGGACGTCCTAGAAAATTCAGATATGTACCATAGGATCTCCAGACCTGTTGAAACGGTCATTGTATGGCATCTTGAATCTATTTGGGAGCCTTACGGCAACCTTGGTGCACCCATCCTCAATGTTGAGAATGGAGTTAAGTCCCTATGCCTTTTTGAATTGCTTCTTAAGGTTAACAATTTTTAACAAGGTCGGGTTGAGATCATTAATATCAAGGGGATAAAGCCCCTCATTAGGCTGCACCAGGGGTCTAAAACTCGAGCTTGAGTTAACCCTTCTCGAGGATCTAGACCCTGCAAATCTTCAGTTGGCGAAGGTGGGTCAAAGTTCGGTTGGGAGCTCGAGACTGGAAGTGTGGTAGATGCCCTAGATCGGTGTTGTTTTCAGCATTGGTCTTATCCTGCATGGCAATTCCCTGGTTTATTACTACTATCATTGCCACAACTTCTTCTGGACTCTGTGTCATCACGGGTCTACTGAGTTGGCAATCGGGGAAATGGATAGATGTAAGCTGAGAGCTAACTAACAAGGATTTCGACCTAGTTATACTTGATGTATCTGAGCTGGATTAGTCCATACAGGTTTGACTGGATTAGGCTTTTTTTTTTTTTTTTTTTTTTTTAGAATAGGCCTTTCGGTGGTGGATGGATCTTTTCTGAGTTGGCCTTTAGGGATCAGATGGATTGGGCCTTTGCTGAGTGGGGTATTGCTCCTTCTTTGGCTTAGACAAACCTGGCATTAAAAACAAATACCCTATCAGATCGGGATACCGGGCATGCCAGTCAAAGCAAAGCAAAGCAAAGATACTATTTTTTTGGCCTTGGTACTGGTTTTGCTGAAAATTCACCCATATTAAAGACAAACCCCTAGATTTCGATCCAAATTCTGATTCTGATACGACCCTCCAATTTGAAAGGAATCGCCTTAAGATTAAGACTCTCCTAGGATTGCATCACACATTTCCAAAGATTTCACATTTTGCACAAAAGCGCTAAAAACACCCCTATGAGAGGTTAGGGTTTCCCTGTATTAGCTTTGGAGTGATCTAGGGTTTCACCACTTCAAGCAAGTAGTTGCACAAAATCCTGCATACAGGTGAGCATCCTGTCCTAGTTTGGAACAGTCACTATGGCTTTACTATATGTAGCTACGCCAAATGGTTAAAAACGGTACCTTAGCAGGACTACCTAATATACGTCTCACACTTAACACCAAGAAGTGAAAGGAGGATCAAGCTGTATAGCGGTAATCTAGATCCAAGGGTTGTGTTCCCAACATGGTAGAGCCCATGACCGGTCAGCCTTTTGGCAAGCTTTTGGGCAAGCCTCCGGTAAACCATCCAAGAATAGTAGATGACAAACACAGTGACTTAAGCGCACCAATGCGAATGCAATGAAAAGAACATATAAATGTAGATAAAATTTCAAATCATGAATTTCAAGTCAAGTTCTCTAAAGTCCCCAGCAGAGTCGCCAGAAACTGTAGCTCGACTTTTCGTGCTCCTTTCGAATATGACTAGCCCTATAGTTCGGAGTCCCGTGGTTCTGAATCTGATTTCACAAGTGCAATGTGAATTAAATAAACACAAAAGAGTCTAAATTTGGCAAATCTTTTGGAAAATCGATTTTGAATCAAAATGCCAAAAATGGACTACTTTGCCAGATATAGAGTCGTCACTAAAATATTTTGTTTTGGGAAATTTAGGAAACCTGGGACTAGTGCCAAAGGCCACTTATTCGTCATCACCAAAGTTGTCTCGGCTCGGGAACTTAGGTACGAGAGGGGAAGGTCATGAAGTGAGCACCCCACTCGCCCGATCAAAGATCGGCCTCTACTAATCATGATGTGATTCTTATTTATGTTATATGCTCTTGTTCCGATTATTAGGCTAGCATTACTATGTGTTGCACATAAGTATAGACTAATTTGCAAAATTGGAAGGCTTTGATTTCATGTTTGTTTTGAAAATTGTTTGAATATGTACCACTTGAAAAAGTGATTTCATATGCACATTTGATCAAATTATCCCAATTTAAGCAATTAGCTTTCATCCATAGGCATTCAAGAAAGTATAGCAATTAAGCACTTAGCCTCATGGCAAGCTTGCTAGACATGGCAACAATCACACGCATGTGATATGCTAAAACAATAAGTGCTCACCTAGTACTCCGAGGCGAGCCAAAACAAGCAAAATAATTAGAAAACATGCATGATCCTAATTAATGCAATATGACTAATGCAACACATGCAAGATGCAATTAATAGGCTCGGCTACTAATATACCATGTGAATCAATTTGATAGCATGCGTTTTAAACATGTATTCAATGAAGTTTTAAAACGACAATGCTTGTTAGAATGATGAGCCGAACCTCGATGCATGCAAGACAAGTGGATGCAAATCATGGAATATGCTAAATGAAACATGATGTTCTAAACTATCCATCGTAAGTAGATAAATAAAAGAGAGAAAGACGTGGGGTTGGAAGACATACACATTATTACAAGTTTCCCCTCGTGCAGGAGGGTTCGAAGGAATGTCCTAGCTAAGCTATTTACTAATTGTTACAAACCAAATGAATAAATTAGCTAAGCTACTTAATTAATTATCACAACAACGAATTAACTAACTACTCTAGCTAATTAAATAAGTACAACACAAAACTAACTAGCTATTCTAACTAATTAGTAAAAATCAACTAATTAAACTAATTAATTACATTACAGAATTAATTAACTAAGTAATTAATTACAAGCTCACTAACAACATACTACCATTAACAACACAAATCTAACGGGTCTCGAGAATCGAGGGATGGTTCATGCATGGATATAGATTTCCACCTGAAAATGCTCTCCGTTTTGCTACCGGAATGCTTCTGTTGCACAGTTAGAAAATTGCACTATATTTCCACTTAACCTCTGCTCTGCTTTGCTGGAAAAAGGGCACTGCCTGCTTGGAAAAAGTGGTCGGAAACCCAGAAGTAGTGGCCTGCTGCCCAGTAAAAGTAGCCTATCGACCACTGAGTTGGTTCTTTCCTGCTACAACAGAGAACAAACGGAGTACAAACAGAGCATTCTCAAAGGATGTTTGTCCACCCTGTCTCTCCTTATCATCAAATAGCTCAAAGGAGGGGTAGGCTTGATTCGTAAACTATCAATCGACGCAATTTCATTGCATGATGACTTATGAACCAAGGGGTACAATTTTGATAAATGCACAATAAAAGACTCTCAAAAGCTCCTTTCTATCTTGGATTGATCAAGGGAAGTGGATGACCTTGAAGCTTGAACTATTTTCATTACTAGTTAGTATGAAATGCTTCAAGACTCAATGGGTTCAATTAACGTCTGATTGAACCCTAAACCATTTTATTTATCTTGCTCTATTTTATTCCAATTTATTACCTCTTTTAAATTACCTTCCATTCCTTAGTCATTTTAGTCCAATAATGAGCTTTAAGTCCACTAATAAAAAGAAGCGTCAAACAAAGGGTTGTTTTGGGCATAAGAGATATGTCATGCCGTGGTAATGAACCTTCGAAGAGATTAAATCATTAAGAACAACGATCTCAATCTCGAGCTTAAACAATCAATCAGCTGAAACAACTCTCAAAACAAATAAAATGCCAAGAAAAGAGGGAGGTTGTAGAGATGATTAGAGGTGAACACAAGTATGGAAAGCAAGAAATAAATGCTATCAATTCAAATAGGTTGGTGGCTGAGGCCTAAACCACCAAGCCTATGAGAACCATTACACTACAGGCATACAATATAAAGCATAAATGAAACTAACTCTTAAAAACAGTCCTAATTTACACTAAAACAGTGCTGGAATTAACATGGAAAAGCTTGAAAAAGTTAGCTACAATATTGAGGAATTTAAGCTAGTAAACAAGCACAAGGAGGGGAGGCTAACCCCTCCATTTTTGGGATTTCAAAACTACATTTTTAGACTCTAAAAACCTTCGAAAATAAGTGGTGAAAAGCTCAAAAAAAGTTAATGAAGAGATGGGAAACACAAGGGCAAATGCTTAGGAGACAAGGTTCAAAGAAGCGTGATTAACCCCTCCACCTTTGGTAGCTTTAAACCACAAGTTTCAGCCCATAAAAACAGTGTAAAAACAGTTCAAAATCAGCAAGAAAAGATAGAAAATAAGTAGTGTAAAGATGCTCCAAATTATACCTCTTGAAGCAAGGCAACTCTTTTGTTAACAAACCACAAGTTTTCACTCTCAAGGGCTGAAATTTGGACTCAATAATCTCAGCAAGGAGAGCTCGAATATTGGTTTGGGAAGTGTTTGGGTAATGTGTGTGTGTGTTGCAAGATAGAGATAGAGAGAGAATTTCAAGTTTTGGTCCTTAAGGAATTTTTTGTAACCTTAAAATAAGAGGGAAGGCCTTGTATTTATAGAAAATAGCCTCTCAGGTCAAAAATATCTAGATAGGAATAGTTGGAGCTTTTGGGGGACAGCTGGCAACAAATATCTGCGTTTTACACAAGTGGCTGACAGGCCACTATTAGTCGATGGCTGGCCACAAAAATCTGCTTCCAGGCCCGACTTCAAACGGCCATATCTCCTTCATCCGTACTCGGTTTCAGGTCATTCTTAAGTCTAAATTGAAGCCTCAGAAGTCTACTTTCTAATGGTGGTGGCCTCACATCTAAAGTCTAAGTGTACAAAGAGACATGCCTATTTTAGTGAAGGCTGCTCATTTCTATTCTAACGGATTAATGCCGAACTTTTTCCCCAACTAGTTTTCTTCCATCCCCTCCTATTTTCTTCAACTCCAAACCTATAAATAAGATGTTTTAAAGATTTTTCAAAGAGTTGACCTCCCTTTCATTTATTTTCACTTTGTCCTTACTCGGTTTACCGAAAAGTGCAATATTTTAAACGAAATGCGAGCCTCGGAACATCGTAGAAACATTTGAAAAAATATTTTGAAAAGGAGGATTTTAAGGTCTAAAATATTTTTTGTCCGAATAGTTTTGGTCAAAAAATGGGATATAAGGTTGGGATTTAAAAGCTCTTCTTGCTGAAGAAATAGAACGTTTATATAGCATAACTTTTATCCTCGAGTGATCAACCTTTGACGCTTAATTCTTAAGGGCGGTCAAAAATGGGGTGTCTACAACCAACATCACAATATAAAAATTAAAATATACAATTTGAAAAAGATAAATTTTAAATTTGATCTTATGCATATTAAATAACTTATTTTTAGTTTATCACTTAAATTTTTATCAAGCAACTTTTCAGCTTAAAAAATTCAGTATTTAATTTTCAATACTTAATTTTCACTTTTCACTTTTCGATTTTATCAAATATCACCTTAGTCTATGCCTAACTCATGAACCACTTAATCTATTAATTTATTTAGTTATTAAATTGGGGAATACACATATGTTAGTATTTGTTCTTTATAATAAAATGAATTATTACACCAAGACACCCTAAACTATATTAATAAATATCACTTTATCCTCCTTATCTGTGATTTCATACGTATTGATCTCCTTAACTATAAAAATGTAACACTTTCACCCATTCCAGACCAAATCCAAAAGGGATATATTTGTATAATTTTCATAGTTGATGGAGTCAATATGTACGAGTTCCTAGATGATAAAGAGAAAGTGATATTAATAGTTGAGGGGTTGGTGTGATTAACCCTACTAAATAATAATATTAAAAAAAAAAACATGTATATTCATATTTATTTTAAAAAAATAAAGTTGCCAAAAATTATATACTTATATTTAAAATTATTGTCAATTAAAACTATCTAATACTGCGTTGCCTTAAAACATAAGCCTTATTCTAGCCCTGACTTGCACTTGATCTAAAAAATTGATTGGTAAATTAGTAAAAACAATTGATAATAATCAATTTAAAATATCCTAGTTTATGAGGTTGTGACAGGTATGAGTTAATTTGAGAGTGTTAATAATGGATTAAACACAAAAATAATTTAGAAGCCGAATTTGAATCAATTTTTATGCCACTGATATAAATTTTAAAAAATTATCTTGGCATAATAACTATTCAATATTGTGTCAACTTAAAAAATGTGCCTTGTTCTAATCATATTTGGACCCAACCTAAAAAAATTGTTCGTTCAATTAGTAAAACAATTGGTAATAATCAAATGAAGGCTCATAATTTCAAGACAAGACATTTTGAAAGCTCCTAATTTAAAATAAAATAAAATTCAAAGATACTAAAATATTAATATGATTTTGTAATATAAATTCTCTACCATTTGAAAATATAAAGGAATGAGACTAATATCACTAAAGTTTCTAATTACACATAATTTTTTTTCCACACCCACCACATGCATTACAAAATTTATAATTTAGGCATAAATATTAGTACATCTAAGTGTACAAAGAAATTAAATATGTGTAATTAAACATTTTAATATCATTGTTATTGATGGGGTGTTAAGCAGTTTATGTTGAGCTAAGAATATTAAATGAAGACCAAACATTTGAAGAGTCTTAATAAACCCACTCCTATAGGTTTAGCATTGTAACCAACTAGTAATCCGTAAATTATCGAAGGCCTCTTAAACAAAAATCAAATTATTAGGGGCTAGCGAAAGCAAATAACAAATATACAATGTCCATTGAGTTGTGTAGACATACATGAGACAAAAAAAATTTGAAACTTAATTTACATAATTAAGACATCATCCTTGTGTCACCATATACAAATAAATAAAAGACTTGTCCAACCAGTAACAGAAGAAATACAAGACAAAAGAAAAGTCTTAGCCATTGATCACAAAATAGGACCATTTCTAAGATGGGAACCTCCTCGGTAGGCATAGTGGCTGGCTGACAAAACGAAGCTCCAGGCAGTCAACTCTGTGCCTAATCACGCGCCTGGTCACCTACATACATAAATAATACGGTGAGCTGGAGCCCAGTGAATAACAACAAAGTAAAGGGTTTATGAATGATGTCCAAACGGTTTCAAAAATCAGAGTTCATATCAGAAACATAATTAGATTCATATACCTAACCAGAAGTCATAAGCAGTTATATATGGTACATCCATTAGCTATCATATCAACTTGGTCCTGAGACCCAGATGCGTAGTCGGTACCAAGGACCCCAAAGGTCTATATCTTGTGCATAAGTAGCTATGATATTGTTTCTTCAAAGCGAGGGCCATGTGAATATGGACCACGGTATTGTTTTCCTCAGGCAAGGGCTATATGATCATAAGCCACATAATTGTTTCCCCCCGGGTGAGGGCCATATAAACATAAGCCACGGTATTTATTTTCCCCGGGTGATGGCCATGTAAACTAAGGATGCCGCAAATACATTTCAGAAAATTAGACATTCATTCATTATTCATAAAATAGCATTTCTTAAACCAAATAATATCTTATCATTCTGAAATTACTTTTATTCAAACATAGCGTTATAAAGTTGTTACTCACAGATAGCTCTGGTAGCAAAATGGACAGAGCAAACAAATCAGATAGTCTATGGCGCGTGACCAACACAGACACATAGCGGATACACATTGAAACACGTGCCTGAAAAAGCACTTAACTCATTCCTCTTCTATCTAGGTGTGTTTCTAATCTTTATCCTCATTATTATGTCTAAATTAAGGCTTAGGAATGCCTAAGATGCAATGAGGATGCCAAAATATAAGTTGAAATATTTATTCAAATTTCCTAAAAATAGGGTATTTGCTCGAGCGCAGATTTGGTTGCTCGAGTGGTCTGCAAAACTCTACAAAACTTTTGGGAGCTCTCATTTTACGCTCGAGCTTCACTTCCTACACTTGAACGGAGGATCAAAAATAAGGGTGGTCGCTCGAGCGCAGGTTCTGCCACTCTAGCCAATCCCCAACTCTGCAAAAGTACTAGGAGCTCGCATTCTTCGCTCGAGTGCAGACTCCACTGCTCGAGTGAAGAGTGCGAATTCTAGAATTTCCAGATTGCACTCCAGCTTGAAAACTCAAATTCAAAGTGTCAAAATACATCTTTTGGGCCCAAAACTTGAGAAAAACATGTCTAAACTTGTAATACATTCGGGATTAAAGATCATTTCGCAAAATCAAGGCCCAAAAGTATGCCAATTGTTCAAAATCAAACTTGAAACTTTCCAAACATAACATGCATGAATTGTTATGAACTTAAACCTACCAAAACATCATCCATTGAGGTCAAATGGTAAAACATGTGATGAATTCTTAAACCAAGCTAGAATTACCACATGCATGAGAGAATTCTTTTGAGAACAACCTCAAGACTCCATGAAATAACATGCATGCATGGTTAACTCTTCTTTCTTACCTCCTTAGTTCATTTCATGCATCTCATAGCTTAATTCCCTAGAATTCATGGATTAACCAACTCAATTACAAAACTAAAGGCTTGAATCCTTACCTTAGATGCTTAATTGTGTTCTAGATGTTCAATTGCTTGAGTTTCCAAGTCAAAACCTTCACTTCTCTACAAATTGTTGCTCTCTCTCTCTCTCTCTCTCACACACACACACACACGTTTTGAGGTCAAGGAAGATGAATGTAGATGTAATTTGAAAGTCTTAAGTCAAATAGGCCTTATATAGGCTTAATTAGAGAAACTTAATTAAGTCTAAGTTAAGTTAAGCAATGATAATTATTTTATTCTAATTATTTGATTCCGAATCAGATTTCAATTAAACCTACCATAAAATCCTAAAAATTCTAAATAACACATAAATCGAGTAAATTTCATGATTGGATGCCAATAAGGCCTTCGCTTAGCATACCGAATCAGAAATACAAACAGATAATCCTACCATGAACAAATATGAACGCAATTCACGCATTTAATGCATAATTAACACATGATTTCTTCTTAATTACTCATTGAGCATTCTTATTAAGTACTATAGGTTAATCACAGGTCGGGGTTGTTACAATCTTCCCCCTTAAAGAGTTTAGTCATCCAAACTCGAATTATCTTCATTTTGGTAAAACGTAGGGTCCAATGGAAACAAGTTCGGATATCTTTTTAGCAAGTCTTCTTCTGTTTCCCATGTTGTATAAGTTCATCCATGATTTTCCCAATCAACCTTCACCAATGGAATCTTCTTGTTCCTCAATCTCTTGATTCGGCGGTTCACAATTTGGATTGGTTGTTCCTCATAGGTATAATCATATTTCAAAAGAACATGAGTTGGCTCAATCACATGTAATATATCTCTCAAATAATCCGGAAGCATTGAAACATGAAAAACATTGTGCATATTCTCCATGACTAGAGGTAAGGTCACTTGATAAATCACAGGGTTGATTTTCTTAATAATTTCATAAGGTCTAATGTGTCACGATGCTAATTTGCCTTTCAACCCAAATCGTGTCTGGCCCTTCATAGAAGTTACTTTGATGAATACATAGTCGCTTACTTCATATTCTCTGTCTCTTCTCCGAACATCCGCATAACTCTTTTGGCGACTTTGGGCGATTTTCAAACATTGTTGAATCAATTTCACATTTTCAGTTATTTCTTGCACAAGTTCTGGTCTCAACAAAGGTCTATCACCTACTTCGGCCCAACAAATCAGAGATCGGCACTTCCTACCATACAGAGCTTCATAAGGAGCCATTCTAATACTTGAGTGGTAGCTACTGTTGTATACAAACTTGGCCAGAGGCAAATAAGTCTCCCAATTTCCTTGAAAATCTTGTACACACATTCTGAGCATATCTTCCAAGGTCTGTATCGTTCTTTCTGATTGGCCACCCATCTGTGGATGGTAAGCACTACTGAACTTCAGTTCGGTTCCTAGAGCCTATTGCAAACTCTGCCAGAATCTTGAAGTGAACTTGGGATCTTTGTCAGATACAATAGATACTGGTACACTGTGTAATCTCACAATCTCATTTATATAAATGTTAGCTAATTTGTCTGCATTATAAAAATTTTTCATAGGCAAAGAATGAGCAGACTTAATTAAACGATCAATAATGACCCAAATAGAATCCATACCTCGAGAGGAGCGAGGCAGTCCAACAATAAAGTCCATCGTAATGTGCTCCCATTTCCATTTCGGTATTGGAAGCGGCTGAAGTATCCAGCGGGTCGTTGATGTTCAGCTTTAACTTGTTGGCAATGTAAATACTTAGCTACAAAGTCAGCAACACATTTCTTCATTCCAGGCCACTAGAAATTTTGTTTCAAATCATGGTACATTTTTGTATTCCCCGAATGCATAGCAAATTTGGAGTTATAAGCTTCGATCATAACATGCCTTCTCAATTCTGAACAATCCGGTACACAAAACCTACCCTGAAACTTCAATACGTTATTGTCATACACAAATCCCGGCATAGGTTTTGAATTGATTTCTTCAACAATGTTTTTCAAAAACTCATCTTGTAGTTGCTTTTCTTTAAATTCCTCAATGATAGTTGGTTGTGCAGAAATGGCAGCTAGGACTCTATCTTGTTCACACAACACAATTTCAATTTCATTTCTTTCCAGCTCATACAACAATTCTTGTCGACCAGGAAGCAAACATGCCAAATTCCCAATAGATTTCCTGCTTAAAGCATCTGCAACTGTATTTTCTTTTCCCAGATGATACAGAATCTGTAAATCATAATCTTTAATTAATTCGAGCCATCTTCTTTGTCTCATGTTCAGTTCTTTCTGAGTGAAGAAGTATTTTAGGCTTTTACGGTCCGTATACACTTCACAAGTTGCCCTATACAAGTAATAGCGCCAAATTTTTAAAGCAAAAACCACTACTGCAAGTTCAAGGTCATAGGTTGGATAATTCTTTTCGTGTGGGCGGAGCTGCCGAGAAGCATAGGCAATTACCTTTCTATTTTGCATTAGCACACATCCCAAATCTTTGTACGAAGCATCATTGTAAATTTGGAACCCATCAATACCATTAGATAAAGTCAAAATTAGTGCAGTCACCAATCTAGCCTTCAATTCGTGAAAAGCGGACTCTCTTTGATCATTCAATCAAATGGTACATTCTTCTGTGTTAACTGTGTCAATGGCATGGCAAGTTTGGAGAAGTCTTTCACAAATCTTTTGTAATAGCCACCAAGCCCTAGAAAACTTCTAACTTCTGACACATTTGTTAGTCTTAGCCAATTCACAATGGCTTCAATTTTTTGCAGGTCCATTGATATGCCATCTTTATTGATCACATGTCCTAAAAAGGTCACATTGTCAAGCCAGAATTCACATTTGGAGACTTTTGCATACAATTTCTTTTCCCACAAAATCTGTAGCACAGTTCTCAAATGATTTTCATATTCTTCCCTGCTTTTGGAGTAAATCAGTATATCGTCAATAAAAACAACAACAAACTCATCAAGAAATTGTTTAAACGCCCTATTCATTAGGTCCATGAATACTGCAGGTGCGTTAGTTACCCCAATCGGCATTACCAAAAACTCATAGTACCCATATCTAGTCCGAAAAGCGGTTTTCTCTATGTCTTCTGCCTTAACTTGCAATTAGTGGTATCTGGATCTAAGATCAATTTTGGAAAACCCTTAGGCTCCCTGGAGTAGGTCAAACAAATCATTTATTCAGGGTAGTGGATATTATTCTTGAGGGTAACTTTATTCAATTCATGGTAGTCAATACATAACCTTAAATACTCATTTTTCTTTTTAACAAACAAAACTGGAGCACTCCAAGGCGAAGTGCTCGGACCAATGAACTTCTTGTCTAACAGTTCTTGAAGTTGGACTTTTAGTTCTTTTAATTCAGAGGTTGACATTTTGTTTGGGGTTTTGGAAATAGGTTGTGTTCTAGGTACTACATCAATGGTAAATTCAATTTCTCTATCAATCAAGTCACCAGGTAGTTCATTTGGAAACACATCAGGAAATTCATTGACTACAGGAATGCTCTCTACATTAGTGCTATATGTGGGCACAATCAATACACAACACAAATAACCCCGACACCTTTTTTTCAACAGTTTATTAGCTTTCACTGCAGAGATCAAATATGGGGGATGAACAACACCATTCCCAACAAACACAAATTCGGGTAACCCTGGTGGCCGAAACACAACAAATTTAATAACACAATCAATGGTAGCGTGATATTTTGTCAGCCAATCCATACCTAATATGCAATCAAAATTATCTATATCCAATGGCAGCAAATTAACATATAAAAGTACTTCTCCAATTACCACATCACATGCAGAATACACATAGGCACATATCATGGAACCCCCAGATGGTGTAGATACAGATAACACATAGTTTAGTTATTCTAGAGGTCTAGTCAATTTTTGAGAAAAAGCATGTGACACGAAAGAATGTGTAGAGCTAGAGTCTATCAACACATAGGCATTTTGAGCACAGATAGACATTATACCTAACACTACTGATTCAGTGTTCTGGATATCTCCAGGAACAAGTGCAAAAACTCGGCCTTGTCTCAAACTTTTCTTTTCAATGTTGGCCCTGGTACTAGTTCTTGGTGCAAGAGTGGATCCGGCACAACTTGCCACAGGACAGTTGAGATTTTCAGCTACGATGCGGCAATCTTTCATCATGTGGCCAATCTCGCCACACCGAAAATGAGCTCCTATTGATTGGTAGCAGGGGCCCTTATGTTTCCTTCCACATTCTGAGTAAGTAGGTGTTGTACCACTACTTTGACTTGAACTACTGGAGGACCCTGTGTTTTGTTTCTTTGAAAATGACTGGCATTTTTGGGAATTAAACCCAAATCTCTTGCCTCTCCACTCAGTTGTTGGAGCTTTCATTTGTTTCATTGCAGCTAAATTAGCTTCTGCCATTAGAGCTCTATCAAGTACATCCACATATTTGAGCAGTTTTAATACCAACCCTATCAAGCACTTCCAAAGTTAAGCCTCTTTCAAATTTTCAAGATTTCTTATAATCTGTGTCTACCATGTGTGGGGAAAATCGGGCTAACTCAATAAATTTGGCTTCATATTCAGCCACAAACATGTTGCCTGGCTTTAATTGTTCAAACTCGGAGACCTTTCGGTCTCGGAAACATTGTGGAAAGTATTTTTCATAGAAGATTTCTTTAAATTGATCCCAGGTCATGGCTCCATTGTCATGTTGAATAAGCATCCACCAGTGGCAAGCTTCTTCCTTTATAGTATAAGTAGCCAATAACACTTTCTGAGTTTCAGAACACGGAAACACTTCAAATAACTTTTCAGTCTCTAACATCCATGTCTCAGCCTTGAGTGGTTCAATACCACCTAGAAAAGTTGGTGGCTTCATCTTGTTAAATTTCCGAGTCAAACTGAGAATGCCATTGTTGACTGGCTTTACTTGAACCGGAGGGGGCAGATGAGGCAGAGGTTGTTGTCTCTATTGCTGTATTATTGATTATGTTAAAGCCTCTAACATTCGTTCCATGCAGTTCATTTGAGCCTCAAAAGATTCAGCTGTACCATCACTTCTTGGATTTTCCATTTGCTATAGGTAAACAAAGCACTAATAACACAGGCATAATCTTTTCATAGTGTTGAGTTTAAGTTCATTTCATTTCATTTCAGAGTCATTTCATATTGGTTCTGATATGTTCACATGATGTCACACACTCACACATGTAGATGTAATGTCCCTAATTCTTTTTAAGACATCGTATAGCTCATATGGATTCGTGTGTGCAGTAGAACACGTGCTCTAATACCACTCCGTCACGACCCAAACCCGCCCTTATAGGTTTAGTATCGTAACCGGCCAGTGATCCGTAGATTACCGAAGGCCCCTTAAACAAAAATCAAATTATTAGCGACTAGCGGAAGCAAATAACAAATATACAATGTCCATTGAGCTGTGTAGACATACACGGGACAGAAAAATTTAAAACTTAATTTACATAATTAAGACGTTATACTTGCATCACCATATACGAATAAATAAAAGACTTGTCCAACCAGTAACAAAAGAAATACAAAACAAAAGAAAAGTCTTAGCCATTGATTACAAAACATGACCACTTCTCAGATGGGAACCTCCTCCGGAGGCACAGTGGCTGGCAGACAAAACGGAGCTCCAGGAAGTCAACTTTGTGCCTGGTTACGCACTTGGTCACCTAAATACAAAAATAATACAGTGAGCTGGAGCCTAGTGAATAACAATAGAGTAAAGAGTTTAAAAATGATTTCCAAACGGTTTCAGAAATCAGAGTTCATATCAGAAACATATTCAGATTCATATCCTTAACCAGAAGTCATAAGCAGTTATATATGGTACATCCATTAGCTATCATATCAACTTGATCCTGAGACCCATATGTGTAGTCGGTACCGACGACCCCAAAGGTCCATGGCCTCATTTGGTGTAGTTGTTAAAACAGATTATAGATTATAGCTTAACAAATTATAGATTATGACTTTAATCAGAAACTATTAATCTGTTTGGTGTAGCTGTTGGATTATAAATTTAAGTTGCTAAGTAGTGTTTGTTAAATAAGCTGTGAAGTAGCCTTTTCAATTAACTTTTATTTTTTGTTATTCACTACTTGTCTACATTTCTCATAAAAAAAAAATAATAATCTATAGTCCATTTGGGTCTTTTTCTATTTTTAAAAAAATAAAAAAAATAAAAAAAATCTAAAAGTATAACCGTAAATTAACATGTCCACAGCAAAAGTTGATAATCAGAAGTAAGGGGTGACCAACTTCTCAAAATCAACTTTTTTGAGTTAAAATAAGTTGTTAGAATCAGAAACTGTTTGAAATAAGTTTAACCAAATAGTCCAAAATAACTTTTCAAAAGCTAAAAGTTATAAGTTTGCTTAAAAAGCCCAACAAAACGTCCCCCATATCTCATGCACAAGCAGCCATGGTATTGTTTTTCCCTAGGCGAGGGCCATATAATCATAAGCCATAGAATTGTTTCCTCCGGGCGAGGGCCATATAAACATAAGCCACAGTATTGTTTCTTCCGGGTGAGGCCATGTGAACTAAGAATGCCACAAATACACTTCAGAAAATTGGACATTCATTCATTATTCATAAAATATCATCTCTTCAACCAAATCATATCTATATCATTATCAACATTTTAATTTCTTTATATTTTACAAAGTTGTTACTCACCACGATAGCTCCGGTAGCAGAATGAGCATAGCAGATAGATTGGATAGTCTAGTAACGCGTGACCTACAACACACATACGAATAATACGATATTGAAACACAAAAGCACGCCCGAAAAAAACTTAACTCATTCCTTTTCTATCTAGTGTGTTTCTAATCTTTATCCTCATTATTATGTATGAATTAAGGCTTAGAAATGCCTAAGATGGAATGAGGATTCCAAAATATAAGTTGAAACACTTAGTCAAATTTCTTTATAAAACAGGGCCTTCGCTCAAGCGCAGCTTTGGTCCGCTCGAGCGTCTGTAAAACTCAACAAAACTTCTGGGAGCTCTCATTTTACACTTAAGCTTCACTTCCTATGCTTCGAGGAGAGGATCAAAATAAGGGTGGTCACTCGAGCACAAGCTATCTATCGCTCAACTACCCCCAAACTCTGCAAAAGTACTGGGAGTTTGGCATTCTTCACTCGAGCGAAGAGTGCAAATTCTAGAATTTAGTAATTTGCCTCCTGCCTCACACTCAAATTCTCAAAGGCTCAAACACATCTTTTGGGCCCAAAACATGAGAAAAACATGTCTAAACTTGTAATACATCAAGGATAAAGATCATTTCGCAAAATCAAGGCCCAAAAGTATGCCAAATGTTCAAAATCAAAACTTGAAACTTTCAAAACATAACATGCATGAATTGTTATGAACTCAAACCTTCCAAAACATGATCAATTGAGGTCAAATGGTAAGAATGTGATGAATTCTTAAACCAAGCTAGAATTGCCATATGCATGAGAGAATTCTTTTGAAAACAACCTCAAGACTCCATGAAATGCGCATGTATGCATGATTAACTCTTCTTTCTTACCTCCTCAGTTCATTTCATGCATCTCATAACTTAATTCCTTGGAATTCATGCATTAACCAACTCAATTACAAACTAAAGGCTTGAATTTTTACCTTAGATGCTTAATTGTGTTCTAGATGTTCAATTGCTGAGTTTCTGAGTCAAAAACCTTCACTTCTCTACAAATTGTTGATCTCCCTCTCTCTCTCTCTCTCTCTCCTCTCTCTCTCTCGTCTCTCTCACGCTCTCACGTTTTGAGAGTCAATGAATAATATAGGTGTAATTTGAAAGTCTTAAGCCAAATTGGCCTTATATAAGTTAAGCTAAACAATGATAATTATTTTTATTCTAATTATTTGATTCCAAATCATATTTCAATTAAACCTACCATAAAGTCCTAAAAATTCTAAATAACACATAAACCGAGTCAATTTCATGATCGGATGCCGATAAGGCCTTCACTTCGCATACCGAATCAGAAATACAGATAAATAATCCTTCCATGAACAGATATGAACACAATCCACACATTTAATGCATAATTAACACATGATTTATCCTTAATTACTCATTAAGCATTCTTATTAAGAATTATAGGTTAATCACAGGTCGAGGTTGTTACACCTAATTTAAAAATAAAATAAAAAAAGTCAAGATACTAAAATTTTAATATGCTTTTGTAATATAAATTCCCTAACGTTTGAAAATATTTAGGAGTTAACGCCTCGGGGCCCCCAAGACACCCAGACAACAAGAATACAAAAAAGAGGTCACAAATGATTCTTTGACCCACATAACTTGTTAGGGTCTATTGGACGAGAGAACAAATAATGGACTCTACGTGCACCCCAAAGATGTCAACCACGTCCCCACCACTAACAAACACGCCAAACCACTACTGAGCACTCAATACGCGAGCACTAAGGGAAAGAAAACCACCCTCGCAACAAGACTCTCGGTTTTACTCTCACAGAAAAAGAGGACTTACCACGAAAACAAGGCCAAAAAGACAACGCTCTGACACAATAAGCCCCGACAACTCCAAACCCTCCTCAAAACAAAACACCTAAACACATGACTAGTAATCCAAGCTAAGTCTCTACACAACCAACCATGAATTCACAACACATCTATGTAATTTTTTTTTCTCTCATTTCTCATTTTCTTTAAAAATCTCTCTATTGTCTATATATATAATAATAATAATAATAATAATAAAATCTCAAAAGGTGCTCAAACTTGCACTACCACACCACCCAAAAATACATTTTCGATTTCCACGTAAAACTTAAAATTTTGAAACCATCCTCCGAAAACAAAATAAAGTGTTACTCAGAATATATAACCATTCACATTCTTATGATTTGTTAGATTCAACTTTTATTAAATCAAATAAACTACGCATCAAAATCCTTTATTACCACTTAGATTAAATTCGCAACATTATAGTTTAATACTACCATCGAGGCCACAACACAAGGAAAAATTCATCTTCCAAATTTGTTTCTCAATATAAAACAACTAATGAACCTCAACCGTCACCCAACAACCCCATCATTTTTATAGTGATGCCACAACACTAAAAATAACATTTCTATAACAACAAATTAATAAAAATAAGAACCATGCTAATAATACAAGAAAACACAAATAAAGTTTACATATTCTTGGGAGCCTCATTCCTTCACCATCTATCAATCACACAACGTGCAAATGCACTCACAACACAAAGGCCTCAACATGTAATCCCAATCCGATTACCACCAGCTCACACCAACTTCACATTTGCCTACATGAGACTTAACACTCACAAGTCCACACTAAAACGCTACTCAACCTTACAACCCTTATGTTCAATTCCAAGCTACTCTCGAGGTATATGTCGGTTCACTTCTTACAACAACCAACTGACTAACCAACTCAACGACCCTTAACACTTCGCACCAAATACCGACATGTTATCCAGCACTATTTACTTCAAAATGAAGTTTCGCACACAAACCCACATATTTCTTGAATCACACCAGATTCCTTAAAATTAGACCACACCACTCTTTCTCCCCCAACAAACCACCATTCAGATGCTTATATGGCAAATGCTCTCATACCACCACATACAAAAGACCGATAAGGTCAATGACAATTCGCATAACCTCGTATAAACAAAAAAATTATCACCACAACAAACACTCCTTACCTGATAACACAACTCCAGCATCAAACAAATAAATTTCCCTCACATAGCAACACCACCCAACACCTAAGTATCACAACTCAAATCGCATCCAAACACAACTATCAATTCTCAACAACCACAAATGCACTGCCCTTATCATTAAAAGATACGAGTCTCACACTCCCCCCAACACTTTCACAATCCACTAGGTAACTTCTACCCATCTCGTAGAACCCTAAGGTATCACACTACCCCAAAATAATCAAGACTAGTCAAAACAATAAACAGATCTATACTTCGCAATAAGCAACTCTAAATCAATCAAGACATCATAAGCCAACACATGCTTAACTCGGGAAAATAATATAACATAATAAAACTAGGATTTCCATCCTTACAATATTGTTCAACACAATACAAGCAAGTTCAAGATTAATTACATGCTCATACCATTTGGGTTCATAACAACACATACTTACATATGCAACATTTGTAGGCATAAAGCCCTAAATAAAATAACAACACATAACATTACAAACTAATAAAACTCCACCACACCATAACATCACCAGCGTCCCCACTTAGACTACTGAAACTGGCTCTGCCCTGCATGCAGGGGCAACAACGCCGAACATGGCCCGATTGACTACACCTAGAACACGTAGTGGTCCTCTATTTCTGCAATTGACTTGGACTTCTCCCAAATGACGAGTCCAAAGAAACAAAAGCAAATTGAGGCGACAACTGCACCAGTGCCTGAGATCTCACCCGTCTCTAATTCTTACTAGGTTACCACTTCCATGAATAGTTGAAATTGCCGATATGGCCTCTTCCTCCCCATCCTGACCAACCTCAAGAATAACAGCTTCCACGTAAGCCACTACCTCTACAAATATGTGATAATCTCTATACACAGCCCCGACAACCTTTTCCCTGATATCATCACACCAACCTTCCCTCAAACTCAAGATGACGACGCTCCTCTGTTGTGACTAACTTTGGAGCGAACCTCGCCTCAAACTGTGCCAAAGGAGTATCATCCTGGCATAAACTCAACGAACTGTTTTCTCAATCCTTCCCAAACGGAAGGAGGAAAATACTTAGCCAAAAAAGCTTTAGTGAAAACAACCTAAATGGTGCCCATAGAAATCTTCGTAGACTTATACCAATAATCGACGTCTCCCTTCAGTTAAAAACTAGCCAAAACACCTTCAACTCCTCATCCTCAACTCTAAGCATATCAAGAGTCTTGGTAATCTATTCTAACTAATCTTCTACCTCCAACAGTTTAGGCTTTCCCAAAAACTCAGGTGGATTGGAGTGGAGAAACTCCTGAGTAAGCTTGAGGGTATGGCCATGGTCCCCCCTCATTGTGAGCTAAAGCATCTCTCACTACCCTTGCAATCTCATGTGCAACTTCCCTCACCCACAGATGATGTTGCAAAGGCAGGTACTAACGGAACTGTTGTGCCCCTACCGACACTTCTACTCCTAACATGACCTCTACTCCCTCGTGTAGACATCTTATAAACCAAAACAAAACCAAACTTAGTGAACACACACAACGGCCTTCCTCCTCGAGGCACATACTCACCACTGCTCCACTGCTAAGCTACAAGACACACTTAACACAAATTCACATAATCCTATTCATATAAACAGTTAAACATGCAATCACGTAATTGAATCAAGTCCACGAAGATAGTTACTCGTCCCGAAATTCTTCAAGGAATTCTCATCAGAAATCACGTTGATCAAGGCGTCTTTCCAATAAGACCTCAGAGCAAGTTCATAGATTACCAGCACTATCCATGAAACTTAATCCCATGCTCATATAAATACAACACATAGAGTCCTAACACTTATCCTAACTATATGCAAACGTCTTCACCAGTATAATAAATCCATGGTGATAAAAATCACTTTCTACGAGCCCAAGGTATTCAAACCCGATTAGCTTTGATAACAAGTTGTCATGTCCTACTTTTTATTACCACCCATAACATTACCATAGCCATTAACATAAATCATTTTCCATTAAAAACATGCGGAACTATATATACATTACATCCATAAATAACTAAAAGTCCTTTCAATCGTACATATATGGAATGCAACGAGAATTATATTTAAACAAAATGCCCGTAGGCTTATATCTTTACATTAAAAGTAAGGTTTAACCCTTTTACAACAATGGCGTTCTGCCAACAAGTATAGGTCTCGTGGCCAACGATTAAGGAAGATCACTATCTTGAATCATCTCTTAAACTTGCACCTGAAAAATGATTAGTAACGTGGACGAACATAATGTCCAGTAGAGATCTCTATAGGATACTAAACAATAACAACATGCAGATATCTATGATCATGAATGCACCACAATGTACAATATAAATAATGTGACAACATAATATTCAAAATATACTTATATAAGTAGATTGTCTTCAAAACATCAAAAACACTAAACACCACAAAGTGTAAAACCATTTGTTTTCTTTCCAAATATCCAATTTAGTTCCAAAAGCATTTCTTCACAACACAACCTATTTCGTTAATCTCCAGTTAATATAAAAGAATTTTGTCTCCACACTTGTTTTGAAAGTACGTTCACATATACAAGTCATAACCCAATCCCATAACTCAACCCACTACACACACTTATAAAACAACACATCTACTATCTTCCCCGGCCATAGGCCAAAGGGCAAGGAACACCCATAACAGGATACTGAGAAATATATATTTCTAAAAATATAAATAACTGAACATAATACATACTTCCATTTCCACCTGCCTACAGCACGGATGGCAAATGATACAACCCACATAACATAACGCTTTATTGGCCTCACCCAGAGGGGAACAACCCCAAGGTCACACTCTTACTAGACGCAAATCGAGAATGAAAGGAACCTATCTCAAGGTGCCATACTTTACTAGCTTAACCAGAGAGGAAAAAAAACCTCAACTTCACACCTTACTGGGCGCAAACTAGAAGAGAGAGAAACCTCAGTCAAGGCGCCATGCTTTACCAGCTTACCGAAGAGAAACGGACCTCCAACCACATATAACATGCTAGATCACATAGCTACCATACAAGTGTATTACATATACATAATTTATTCAATAACAATAATGTCATCCTCCACCGATAACCAATGACAAAAAACCCTAATAATTAGATACAAGACTCTTATGAAGTAAATTCCACAACAAGTTCCACAATTTCAAAACGTTAACCTTTTCAAAAATCATTTCACAACCAACCATTTTCCCTTTTCGTTTCACAAAAGTGACACATCCTCATTTTGTTTCAAAAATCAAACCGTTGTTCCAAATCATCAACACTTCCAACTGTAGACACCCCATTTTTGACCGACCTTAAGACTCAGACGTCATCGTCTGTGCACTCGGTGATTGTGCATGTTTGTGCTCGTTTTGAGTTTCCGGAGCCTTCGGCTGAGCGCCTCGTCTCAGGACCTCTTAACTTTCTCCTTTTGGCCTAGTTTTTGGACCATGCCTTGCTGCCTTTGCCTAGAGGGAGACGGAGGCCTGTAGGCCACTTTTTGTAGTCGTAGGCTACCTTCCCCTCTTGTAGGCCACTTGTAGTGGCCTGTAAACTAGTTTCGGGGCTTCCAACTGAGTGCCTTGCCTTGTGGACTCTTGTCTTTCTTCCTTTGGTTTGTTTTTGAGCCAAACCTTGTTACCCTTTTGCCTAGAGGGTGGAACAGGGGTGTAGACCATTTTCCCCCCTGTAGACCACTTTTCCTCCCCTGTAGACCACTTTTGGTGGTCGGCCAACTAGGGTGGGTGGTCTGTGGACCACCTAAGGTGGTCGGCAGCCTGCCACCACCTTCTACTCTCTCTGCGAACCCTCTTCCTCCCTTGCCGACTAGTTTTATTCCCTGTAGACCACTTTTTGTGGTCAATCGACTAGGGAGAGTGGTCGGTCGACCACCTTAACTGGTCGGCGGCCTTTCTGCATTTCTATAGATATTTTCCTTGCCAGCTGTGCCAGTTGTTGGGCACAGAAGGCATACTCCATACACATGTATGGAGGGATTGCTTCAAGCCTCTAGCTTGTCTAACAAGCTTGAGGCATGAAATTCTATATAAGGGAGCCTCCTCCCTCTTGTTCAAGGTTCAGAAAATTTGCTTAGGCTAAACATATCTTTTCTCTCTATATTTCTCTCTCTCTCTCTCTCTCTCTCTCTCTCTCTCTCTCTCTATTTTGCTATTTTGTGCCTTAAAGTGAGTTTTGTTCACACTTTTGCACTAAACACCTAGTGAAACACCTTCACTCTTGAGCTGAGGTTCTTGGAGGTTGTATTTGAGTGGTTTTGGCTTGGTTTTTGCCTCTGAAGTTGTTGTTTTGAAGTTGTGCTTCAAGGGTGAGTAATAGCCTCTTTAAAGCTTTGTTTTCATTGCTTATTTGGCCCTATTTGCATGATGTTTTAGGCCTAACTTGCAACTACAAAAACTTTTTTTTTAAGTGCTTAAGGTGGCTGTTTGAGACCTCTTTGGTGTTGGAGGTGTTTTACCCTCTTGTGTGCCTTGTTTTGCTTTGCTTTGTGCTATCTCCTAAGGCCTTTGAGATCACCTTTGTTTGGCCTCTTCACCACTGAAATTCATTCAGTGGTGGAAAGTGTGTTTTGGGACCCAAAATAGGTGGGGGTGGTCCCCCTCCTTTTGTACCTTGTTTGCATGTGTTATTGGCTTACCAAGTTTAACATGTTTTTCTACCTTCTTGGGCCCCTATCTTAGCATGTTTCAGGCCTTGTTTTACCATGATATAGCTCTGTTTGGGTTTGGTTTGGTTACCTCCTGCATGCTCCTTGCCTTGTAGTGCAATTCCATTCACTAGCCTAGCATGCTTACTACTTTGGCCTATGGCTCTAGCTTGTTTTGGCTCTATTTCAGCATGCTTTTTGCCGTGATTTCACATGCTTTAGGTCTGATTCGGGTGGTCTTGATCATGTATGCTTTGCTTTGTATAGCCATAGGTAAAGCCTCTCCACTAGCTTTGTGTTTTGAGTCCGCTAGCATGCATTGCTTGGGCTATTTGCATGATTTAGAATCATTTGATATATGATTTTAGAGCATGTTTCACTGTCATACCCCTGTGTGTATCACTCTTTCAATGCTTTGGAGGGTTGTGCTTTATGCCTTAACTATGAGCCAATATGTATGCATGCTTGCCTAAGCTTTTGGGCTACCATCTCAGCATGTTTTTTGGTGTTATTTTACCATGTTACAACTCTGATTTTTGTTGGTGAAGTCACCTCATGCTTGGTTTGGTATGTGTAGTGTAATCCCACTCATTGGCCTTGCATGCATCATGCTTTATGCCTCCCATTCTAACATGTGTTGGCTCTACTCCATGCATGTTTTTGCATTGTTTTGACCTGCCTTGGGACTGTTTTGAGTCATCTTGGCCCTTTGGGGCTTGCTTGATATGGCTGTGGCAAGTGCCTTTGCTAGCCTTAAGCTTTGAGCCTCCTAGCATGCCTCATTTGTGATGTGTGCACGATTTGGCATCATTTGGAATGTAATTTCAGAGCTTATGTCTTTGCTATACTCCCATGTTTATCACTCTTTCATTGCCCTTGAGGGTTATGCATTATGCCCTGTTTGTGAGCCAATGAATGAACATGCTTTCCTTCCATTTTGAGCCTATGTTTTAGCATGCTTTTGGCCTTGATTTAGCATGCCTCAACTCTATTTTGAGTAGTTTGGGTCATATGGGATTTGTCATGCATGGTTGTAGTGCAATAGCTTTGACTAGCCTAATGATTCAAGGTCCTTAGGATGCTATGCTTGTGTTGTTTGGATGATTTGGCATCATTTCACACATGATTTCAGTGCATATAGTGTAGCTACACTCTCACATTTGTCACTTCTTCATTGTGTTTGAGAGTTGTGCTTCTATGCTTTGTTCATGGGTTAATACATGAGCATCATTTTCTTGTCTTTCATGCTATCATCTCAGCACATTTAGGCCACTGTTTTGGCATGGTTTAGGTCTGTCCATAGTTGGTTTAGCCATTTAAACTTCGTATTGCATGCCTCTTGTGAGATGCTCTTTACTAGCTTTGATGTTCTTGGCCTCCGAACATGCCATGCATGCATTGTTCATATGTTAGAACCTTGTGCATGCCACATTAACATTGTTAGATAAGCATATTTTTTGCATTTGTGTTGCATTGCATTGTGTTTGGATCAGATGTTGATCCAAACACAAGAAACGAGGGGCGTTTCATACTTGAAGTGATGAAACGCACCTCATTTCTCAGTCGCCGACCCTCTTGATCAAGCATGATAGAGGTGGAGGCCCTTGTGTGTTATTTGTGTGCATTCATTGACATTGACTTGTGCAAACCTGGCTTCTCGGCCATCGTGCATTGCGATGCTTGGTCGGTGGCCCGAGAGTCGAGTACCGCACTCCCTTGAGCTTGAGAAATGATAGGGAGGGTGGTTGTGCACACATATCTTGTAAATACACTACTGTGCCCCTTGTTGTTCTCTGCTGCAGAAAAACTGGAGTTTGGCAAATTTTCTGGTTGGCCGACCAGTAAGGGTGGTCGACCGACCACTTTTTCTGGTCTACAACCAGTTTTTCTGGCTTACAGGTGGTCTACAGCCCCCTTTTCTGGTCGGCAGCCCACCAGGAGGTTCCCATGTTGGAACAAAAGCAATTTGGAAGTCAGTGCACTTTTCAGAGATCAAATCAAATGCAAACAGAGGCAATTCTGGGCATAGCAATGGATTTCCGAGCGAAGCCGACCGAGCATGCATATTCCTCTCGCTTCCCGAGGCCATTTGTTTAAATTGCTTAGCTAAACTAGTTCATTAGCGTAGTTATTTTGTAATTAATTAGTTATGTGTTTAATTAATTAATTTGGTTTTTAATTAATTAATTTGGTTTGTAATTACTTAGCTTAGATTAGCTAGTTGCTCAATTTGTGTTGTAATGATTAATTAGCTAAGTTAGTTAATTAGTTGATTTGTAATAAGAGCTTAGCTTATTCTTTCGGACCCTCCGTCAAGAGAGCAAATGTTATAATAAGGGTACGTGTGTGTGTGAATGTCTTCCAACCCCACGTCTTTCTCCCTTTTATTTACCAGCTTTTGATGGTTAGTTTTAGGGTATGTTTCAATTAGCATACTTAAGTTTGCATGCGTGCATCATTCATTTTATCTTACATGCACCGGGCTCGGTGCATCATACAAACTGCATTGTACTTTAATACACTTTCTTGAATACATGTTTCAAAGCATGTTATCGAGTGTTGCATTCATATACCATTCTAGATAGCCGAGCCTATTTTAGTTGCATTTTGCATGTGTTGCATTAGGCATCTTGTATAATTAGGATCATGCATTGATTTCTAATTGGTTTCTGTTTTGGCTCGGAGTACGATGTAAGTGTTTATGCTTTAGCATCCTTGCATGCGTGTAAGTGTTATCGTGTTTAGCAGGCTTGCCATGAGGCTATGTGCTTAACTAGTATAACTGCATGAATGCTTGTGGATGAAGGCTTCATTGCTTGAATTGGAACAATTCATCAAAATGTGTGTTTTAAGCCCACTTGTTTGTGGCAAATCATGTTTTAAGCCCACTTGAGGGTGGCAAAATCCGTGACTTAGCCTACTTGCGGGTAGCAACTTCAAACCATTTTTTGAAAACAAACATGAGATGTTTTGTTCCAATTCTTGCGATTGAGTCTATACTTGTATGTTGTACACATCATGTAGTAAATTAGATTAATAATCAGAATAAGAACACATGTGTTTTCAAAAACAACATATCATGTTAGTAGAGGCCGATCCTTTGATCGGGCGAGCGGGGGTGCTCATTTCAGGACCTTCCCCTCTCGTACCCAAGTTCCCGAGCCGAGGCAACTTTGGTGATGACGGACATGTGGCCTTAGGCACGAGTCAAGGTTTCCTAAATTTCCCAAAACAAAACATTTAGGTGGCGACTCTGAAATCTGGCAAAGCAGTCCATGTTTGGCGCTTTTTGATTAAAATCGATTTTCCAAAACAATTTTCCGGATTTGGACTCTTTCATGATTTATCAGTCTTACATTACACTTTGTGAGATTAGATTCAGAATCGTGACAGGAGTCCGAACTGTAGTAGCTATGAACACAATTCGCGCCCTCGCGTGCGGAGTAGAGTTCGGGGCGGTCTACACCAACCCTCATCCAAATTCCATTTTTCTGTAACAATATCCAAATTATTCTACACAACAACTTACCAAAACAATGCAACAATAACCAAACAAATACAATTAATTTATCTTTAGCAACCAAGGCAATAATTCATTCATTGTAGACACCCCATTTTTTACCATTCTCAAGACTTGGATGTTCTTGCAAGTACATCCAGTGACGAGTTTGATTGCTCGTCGAGCACTCGAAATCCATGGCGGAACGCCACAAGTTTGAGCTTTCCAATCCCTGCATCAATTCTATCTCATTTTTGGACCATGTTTTGGTCCTTTCAGCATGTTATTTTTGATGCACTGCCGGCCATGTTGAGGCACTGCTGGCCATGGATTTTGGCCTGCGAGCCATTGATGTGCCCTGCCGGCCATCAATGAGCCCCTGCCGGCCATCACTGATGGCCGGCTGGCCACCAGTGTATCAGTAGATATTTTCTGATATTTTGTGCCAACTGTTTGCACAGGTTGAGCCATCTTCTTGCACGTGTATGGCTGGATCTCTTTGAGGGGATTTTGTATCTTCTATATATAGAAGCCTTCCTCTTGCATGTGAAGGGTTGGAAATTTTGAAGACAAAAAAATTTCTCTCTCTCTCTCTCTCTCTCTAGAATTCTCTCTCTTTTGATATTTTATGCCTTAAAGCCTAAATTCTCTACAATCTTGCATGTGAGCCCTTGATCAAACTTGATCACCATTGAGTTGAGGTTGTTTGAGGTCTTATTTGAGCTTTAGAAGAGGATATTGGCTTGGTTTGACTTGCCTTTGTTGCCTAAATAGCAGCTTGTCTTCAAGAGGTATAACACTTGTATTTTAAGCCTAATTTAAATACTTGTTTGGCCATCTTTGCATGCTATTTTGAGGCTGGTTTTAACCTCTGAAAATCTCTATTTTCATGGACTAAAATAGTGGTTTGAGGTTTGATTGGAGTTAGGGTGGTCCACCCTTCTTGTAGCTTGCTTGTTAAGTTGTTGTGCCATCTTTCAAAGCTTTCTAAAACAACTTTTTTGGCTCTTTTAATCACTGAATTCTAGGGGATTTTCAGTGGTAAAAACATTATTTTGAGGTCCAAAATGGGAGGGGGTAGCATCCCCTCCTTGTGTCTTGTTTGCATGAGTAGATAGCTTAACATGTGACCATGTTTTTCTAGCTTTTTGTGACTTGATCTCAGCATGTTTTTACTATTATTTTGACTAGTTTTAGCTCTGTTTTGAGCTGGTTTGGTCACTTGAGGCGTGCGTTGTATGCTTGTAGTGAAATTGTCCTTAATAGTCTAGTTTGTGCTGTGTATTGGCCTTTCATTCTAGCCTTTTTTTTAGCTTACTTCAAGCATGTTTTAGGACTCCTTTTAAGCTGTTTTAGGACTGTTTTGAAGTGTTTGTACCTTTTGAGCTTTGTATTGCATGCCTATAGTGTAGTGATCTTCACTAATTTGGTGTTTTTGGCTTTTGAACATGTTGTGCATGAGTTGCTTGCATATTGTAGTATCGTTTTGCATATTATTTCAGTACTGAAATATCTGCAACCTCCCTCATTTCTTCACTTTTTCATTTGCTTGAGGGTTGGTTAGCCTTAAGGTTGTGTTTAAGCTTGAGATTGAGACTTGTGCTTAATGGTTTTAATCCTCTTTTGAGGGTTTCTACTAACCAATGGCATGATCTCTCTCATGTCTTAAATCATCCTTTGGTTGACCCTTCTCTCATTAAAGGACACTCACCTTGGACTAACCGGTTAAAGAATGATTTGGTAATGTAAAATGTGTAAACAAAATTGGACAAGTAAAACATGAACAAGATAAACATGTTGTGTTTGCATGCATGTGTTCAATCGGGCGTTACATTGAACACAAGAAAGATTGGAGCATTGCATACTCGAAGTGATGAAATAAGCCAATCTCCTTAGTCTCCATTGCCTTTGATCATCCATGACGAGGTAGTGGTCTAGAGTCTTGTTTTTGTGCATTTATTGAAATTGTACTTCTTGGATCTTTGGCCATCATGCATTGAAAATGCTTGATTGGTGGTTTTGGATCCAAGAGTGCCACTCTTTTGATGTTTTGAGATGATAAAGAGGGGCACAATACAAACATACCTTGGAAAATCCTCTATTTTCCTCCGTTTGTGCTCTGTTGCAGTGTGGTGACTCAGAGCACCAATGGCCGGCAATGGCTCATTGGTGGCTGGCAGTGGCTCACCCTTAGCCGGCAGAGGCACATTTTTGGCCTACAGGGGGCCGACAGCAAGTATTCATGGCCGGCAGGCCACTGGTGTAATCCACAGCATTGAATTGGTAAGTTGGAGCAGAAGGTTCTAGAGTGTAGTTAACCCTGCAAACAGAGCCTCTCAAGAGCAAACCGGAAGGCTTTTCGAGGCGAAAACCGAGTGCATGCATCCTACATTTCCTAAAGCAGAGCTGAGGCAGCGTAGTTCAGTGCTCTAAATGTTTAATTAGTGTACATTTGTATTGTAATTTAATTAACTAGTTGCTAATTAGTTAAGTGTTGTAATAATTAAGCAGCTTAGCTTAGCTATTTCTTAATTTTGTTTTGTAATAATTAGTCTAATTAGTTTAGTTAGATTAGTTTGATTTGCTTAGCTTAGATTAGCTTAGCTTATTCATTCGGACCCTCCTTCGCGAGGGCACAATGTTGTAATAAGTGTGCGTGCGTGTGTGCATGTCTTCCAACCCCACGTCTTTCTCCTTTTTATTTATCCGCTTTCGATGGTTAGATTAGGGACATTTTCAATTAGCATACCTTATGCTTGCATGTTTGCATCCATTCATTTGTCTCGCATGTACCGAGGCTCGGCGCATCATTCAAACTGCATCGTATTTCAATACACTTATTTGAATACATGTTTCAAAGCATGTTATCAAATCGTATCATATGCCATATTAGTAGCCGAGCCTATTAATTGCATATTGCATGTGTCGCGTTAGGCATTTTAACATAGTTAGGATCATGAATTGTTTCTAACTAGCTTTTGTTTTGGCTTGAAGTACTCGGTAAGCTTTTACGCTTTAGCATATTGCATGAGTGTAATTACCATAAATGCCATGTTTCACATGCTTTCCATGAGGCTATGTGCTTAATTGTTAAACTGCATGAATGCTTGTGGATGAAGGCTTTGTTGCTTGAATTGGAACAATTCAGCAAAATGTGAGTTTTAAGCCCACTTTGCGAAGTGGAAAATCATGTTTTAAGCCCACTTGAGGTGGCAAATCCGCGTTTTAGCCCACTTGAGGTGGCAAATTCAAACCATTTTCGAAAACAAACATGAGTTGAATTCGTTCCAAGTCTGCGACTTAGTCTATACTTGCTTGTGTCCGTTACATAGTAAAGTTAGCTAATAACTGAAATAAGAACACACGAGGTTTATAAAACAACATATCATAATTAGTAGAGGCCGATCCTTTGATCGGGTGAGCGGAGGTGCTCATTTCAGGACCTTCCCCTCTCGTACCCAAGTTCCCGAGCCGAGGCAACTTTTGTGATGACGGACACGTGGCCTTTGGCATGAGTCAGGGTTTCCTGAATTTCCCAAAACAAAATATTTAGGTGACGACTCTGTAATCTGGCAAAGCAGTCCAGTTTTGGCATTATTTGATTCAAAATCGATTTTTCAAAATGATTTGCCGAATTGGACTCTTTGGTGTTTATCAATTTCACATTGCACTTTGTGAGATTAGATTCAGAACCGTGACAGGAGTCCGAACTGTAGGACCAATTCGAGCTCTCCGAAAGGGGGGCGTGAAGAAAGTCGAGCTACATTCACCTAAAGCATTTGTTAAAACTCATACGCATTAATTCAATCTCATAACACATAACCCAATTGTTACTCAACTTTTACCCTTTTTGTTTATTAATTCTTAATAATAAATTAGGAATTTTCGCCACAATAAACATAGACATGATTAACTACCTCCCAACATACCAAATCAACCAACAATCATACAATTCCAACTCCTAAAACTCAAACCCCAAATCCCCTTTCATGCTTTTGGAAAATCCCTTAATAAATTTTTTTTAAATGTAATAAAAACTATGACATGTCTATCTATAAAGCGGTATTGAAGAGGAGCAAAAGAATCCCTACCTCTTGAAGCGAATAGAAGACAACCCAAAAATCACCGACGACGAAATGATGATCCACTTAGATTAAATGGAAGCCCTTGCCGAGCTCTATGTTTTGGAATGTGGAACTAGGGGTCAAGATGTTTAGAAGTAGATGAAATGAAGGTTAAAAAAACTTAGAAACTCAAAAATGGCGGAAAGGGAGATAAGAGAGAGTGAAAAGTGAAGAGATTTGACCTAAAAAGTGACTTTTAAAGATTTCATTCTGGGTAGATTGCTCGAGCAGTCAAAAGTGTGCTCAAGCAGTGAATCGAGGCTTTCGGTATCTTAGACAATTTTGAAAAACAGAGCTCGAAGGGTCTACAGACCGCTCAAGCGGTGAAAGTTGCGCTTGAGCGAACTATGCATACAACATAGATTTGCAAACTTCAAACGAACATGACTCTCTTGTCTAGACTCCGTTTAGGGTCGTTCTTGTGTCTAAATTGAAGCCCTAGAAGTAATCTTTCCAATGGTTCAAGCCTCACATCAAGATTCAAAGTGTGGAGAGAGAAAATGATAAAAGAGTGAAGACTACTTAATACCAACTATTCGAATTTGGAGTTTTTGATCAAATCTAACCCAACCACTATGGTAACACCTCAACCAAGGTTCAAATATTGATTGAGAAGGTTCCCAACTATGATAATCAAAGATTCAAAATATAATTCCACTATATGAAGTGCCACAACATGCCTATCCAATGTCTCATAGGGGTGGGCGCGGGTCGGTTGCGGCCACGAAACCTTCAATCCGCCATCCGTCCGCCAGATTGGCGGATTGGAGAAAATCAATCCGCATCCGTCCGCCAATCCGGCGGATGTGGATTGAACGGATTGGCGGTTTGGCGGATGGATGCGAATCGGGTTGGCGGTTTGAAATTTTATAAATTTTCAACATAGTTCAACTTGTGCACTTCCTCAAAAAAAAAAAAAGAAGAAGAAGAATAAAGTATTATAGTCAATGATTTAAAAAAGTATTACAATTACTGCATGCATCATCCAAAGAAAGAAAGTTTGAAACTTTAGAATATCACAATTATTGCATGCCTCATCCACATATTACAATTACAGCATGCCTCATCCACATAAAATATTACAATCTGTGGTTCTTAAAATATAAAAACAATTCAAACTACCAAAACCATGAACATAGCAATAGTAGAGATTGTATGTCTCTGTATTGTTACATTTATATATGTTTTTAAAAACAAAAACCAACCAGCATATGTTATATTTCTATTTATTACTTTTTGAGTTAGATTTAAAAATCAAAAATATAGATAAATAATACGTTATTTTTTTCAACTCAAAAAATATATTCAAGTTGAAAACTTTTTTTCAACAGAATATTTGAACTCTTTTTCAATTGAAAACGCAAACAAAATATTTAAACAAATTGAAAACACAAAGTCTTATAAATTACTAAGGGTGCTCGCGGTTTGGCGGTTCGGTTGCGGCCAAAGGAACCTCAAATCCGTCATCCGTCCGCCAAATTGGCGGATTGGAGAAAATCAATCCGCAACCGTCCGCTCGTCATCACGCATCCGTCCAAAATGCGACGGATCAGTTCGGTTCGGTCGGTTTTGGCGGATCGGTATATCCGCTGCTCACCCTAATGTCTCACCTAGTCCGTTGTTTGATTGAAAAATTATAGGTCGGACTAATAATCTAACCAAACTATTAGTCCCCCATTGGTGGGACTATCCTATCCTAAGGAGGGACGTGGGATACAAAAGTGTCGGATTAACTATTTAAGCCATGTTTGGTTTTTGCTTTTAGAAATTTGTTTGAGAAAAATTTAAAATTAGTTTCATGAAGAAAATAAAAAATAATTATTAAAAATTCAAAAATATAGTTTTGATATTTATTTTTGTCAAACAATTTTTTTTTTTAATCAAAAATATTTTCTTGTAATATGGTCCACTTGAATTTATATAGTTGTTTTTGTCAAATTAATTTCTATTTCTTTTTAATGTTATTTATTGCACTTAGTAAAATAAAATAAAATTTAAAGGTGCTAGGGCCAAAAGTCCAAAATTGGATTTTTTTATTTTTTATTTTTTTCTTTTATCCAAAGGTCCAAGCACTGATATTCTTTGTCCATAAGGACAAGGTTAGGTAAATGACCAAAATACATGTCCTTATATATACTACAGACATTGTC